>LIAE01007173.1:46844-70258 GCA_002287525.1 Diploscapter pachys
ATAGAATCGGAATCGATTGCAAGTTCATTTATCATTGTAACTTTCAGGAAGGTGTCATCAAATCGAAAAAAATTTTTCAGTAGCGTAAGTCATGAAGCTTCTCCTCAGTCACTCTATCTTCATACCTCTCAATTATTCTTAATTGCCATGCTCTACGACGTTTCGGTGTTCATAAGGATCCTTATCTTAAACTTGCAATGATTCATTTCTGCACATATCAAAATGGATGGTCTTCGCTTTACCCATAAGGACTAACAATAAATGTACTCTTAAACAAAATTTGTCGAGAAGTAATACATTTTGCATTATTGCAAAATTTCCAAACCTCTACAAACTCTGGCCGTGAGAATGAGTGAGATGAGTATGCTCGTGGCACTCAGCGGCTGCATTGGGAAGCGGCGCCGATCGTCGGCTCATTGTCTATGCTCCCATCGAACTGACCGGCCTTTTGTCCGGTTACTTTTCAAAATCAAACTCCTCAGACTAACAGATTGGTTTTCCAGTTCAAAATCCAAATTGTGCAGCCTGAAAATAAATACTCATCGATAGACTTCATAGCTAATGACTGCAAGTACAATCGAGCCCACTACAAAGCTTGAGCGAATTTTGGCAAGCAATAAATTAGCTACAACGACTAGAAGACGATTCGAAATGTATGAATTTTCCGTAGTTAGGAAAATGAAGAGTAAATTGGAGTGAGAATGGAATGCATGATAAAACTAGACATAGAAAACTTTTGGAAACAGTTCCAGATCTCGAAAGGTAATATTGGATTTTCATTGCCACTATAAAATGCTAAAGATTTACTCATCGAATTGCATAATAGTTGAGTATCAAATTATCCGAATCCAGAGTAATTTGAGTATGATATAGAAAATTATTCACATGGCAACGACAGTCAATGGGCATATTGATGTGAGATTTTCAGCAAAAATACCTACTATTCGGACAAGGACTACAAATTGAGAAATCTGCCAGATTTGGATATCAGAATGAACACACTATTTCATTCTAGACAAAATATTGAAAATTGCATGTATGCTAATTTCTCCAATATACTTTGTACAGAAAAGTCCCTTGTGAAAATAAGATAAATTCTGCAGATCTTCATTTTTATTGAAAATTTTACATCAACCCACTCAGAATTTGTTGCGCTTTCAAATGCGCCTGCTTTTTGTCCCGAGATTTCACGGGGCCTTGAAAGGGTTCTCTTATGAGTAGACCCAAATACAGAGAAATTTGAATGCCTCGAAAAATTGAAGACATACTGATTTTCAGCGTCCAGAAGAGTAACATCATTGGCATTGCGTGCACACGTGCTTTGAGATGGAGGAGGGAGGGGGAATGGATAAACTCAGGGAAAGGTGATAAAATAAGGAGATCTTGAAGGACTGGAGGAAACTGCCCGTGGCACCCCATAAAATATGATCGCATAGCATTCAGATGCTGTCTTTTGCCTTGCTGCCTTTATATGGGCTCTGGTAACGGCTCGCTACTAAGACACAAGGAAAATAGCCTCGGAATGATGGAAATGTGCCAGGGGCGGGGCCAGGAATACAAATTCCCTGCATATGGGTGTTAGTCATTCCGGCAGGGAATTTTTGACAAAAAAAATTATGAAATTGATAAATTGAAGATACCCACGAAATGGTAAGAACGCTAAAATCGGAAAAGAAGATAACGAACTCAATATTTCTGACCAAAATTAAAGAATAACTGTCTAATCCATTGAACCACTTGACGTCGCTCGAGATTTCGTCAATTTGGGTTTTCGCTTGAAGGAAATGCACGCGTAACAGTGAGCTTCTAGTCTTTCGCTTTTTCATCTCTTTGTTCTACATTTTTTACCTTCCACTTTTACTTTCTAACTTTTCTCTGCATCTTTTCCCTCTATTCTCTCTTCGTTATAGTATCGAATTGCCTCTTCGCCTGTCTCTCTCGTTCAGAAAAAGCAGCCCATCCCCAATATCTCAGTGCCTTGCCTCGCTGCGAGCTTGTCGTTACATTCAAAAATATTCGATTTCATCCACGGACGACCCATTAACAAAGCATTGCGAGGATTTTAAATGGAGAAAATTTTTCATCGAATAGCATTTTACCACAATAATATTGCATGATAAATTGCTAAAACTTGTTCTTTCTAAAATCACCCCAACTCAGATTTAGAGTCCTAAATTCATAAAGAATATTATAATTAACAGATCATGACATAGTTACTCGGCAAATAGACAACTGGCGAGTGCAGCCCAGTATTGCTCCAGTAATTTTAAAATTACTGAATCACTGATCAGTACGGGTACGTTAGCTGGCCAGTGAAGGCCAATTCTGCTCATTACAGGTCAGTACTAATCAGCGAAAATTACGGGCCAGTTGCTTCGTTGCTGTGTAAGGACATATCTAGATTGAACTTTATCGGGGACCTCAAAATAGTCTAGATAGAGAAAGTCCAAAGTTAGTGGATCAAATAAAGGACTGCATCAATCCCTCTAGTTTGATAGAGTAAAAATATCACAGAAATTCTAGAAAGAAAAAGCTGTTTTTTCCGCAAAAATTCCAGCAATTTATTCATGATTTTAGAAAAAATACTCCCGTCGCAAGGTTTGAAATTTTTGCAGATACCCTAATCAAGAATCAATTCACAGATGACAATCTTTGATACTCGAAGAAAGAAATTCAAAGACTAATTTAGCTGAGGAATACTCTATCTAGTGAGGTCACAATAACAACTTTCAGAAAAAATGAGCGATAATTTGGCTTGGAAGTCAAACTAATTGCAGCCAATTTGAAAGGATGATATCCAACACGATCCTACAATTATGATTAAATCTTTCGTATCAAGTTAGACTTTCAATTAGCCGAATTAGAGAGTTGCGTAAATTTCGAATCGATGTTTCTGCAGGTAAAGTAAAAATCCATAGCGACTTCTCACCGCTCGAATACGAAAATATGAAATTCCCTGATGAAAGTCAGGTACAACAATATGCGAAGGAAGCAGAGTCATGAAAATTAAGAGTAGGAGCAAATCGGTGAGAAACTACAAAATTCCGCGCTAGATTTTACTCCTTGTTTAGCATTGATTTATCAAACAATGTTTAGACCAAATTTTGCAAACTTTCTAAAATCGCATTAATTTTTCTGTAATCTAGATATTTTCGATTTCCTTTTATTTTTACGCGAATATTATTCACACAATCTCATGGTGCACATAAAATTATGCCTACCTTTGCATCTAACGAGCAAGAAGATGGATGAGTAATATCAATTCCATATTTTGAATCAAGACAAAAATTCTTTCAATAATGAAGTATAGGGATCTAAAGCTGGCTGTTATATTCAGAAACCAAAAACGCTATGCGAAACGAAAAGCATCAATGAGAATTTCAGAATTAGCGACGATGAGACGCAAAGCGCAAAAATCCCGGGTTTTGGATGAAACGAGGAGAAAATTAGAAACGACATGCAGGAAAATGCCTGAAATGGAAGAGATGGAGGAAAATGAGGGTTAATATAAATGAGGTTGTGAATTATAGCAGATGGATTTGCGGGATCTATCTTTAGACACTGAAGGTGAGATTCTAGGAAAATTAGGATTTTTTCCTCTTAGAAAAACTGAAAGATGTCATGTCATGGCGCTAATGAATGATTGTGGTTTGATATGAAGGAAAAGTGGAAGAAAAATTTCTGATAGGTATCCTAAAATATAGGCAATTTAATTAAAAAAAACGCATTCTATCGGCCAACATTATAACTATTGCCTTATTGTTAGATATCTACCTTGTACGGGAAATAATTAATCAAGACTGAGAACACCAAGCAAGAGTAAAGTACTCTGGGTAATTTAGGGAAAAATCATAGGTTTGCTATGTCAAAACATTAACCGACTTTAGTCTGAGCTATGTCGGTAATGCCCTCATTAGTCGTGAAATGGCACAAACAGAAACGTAGAAATGCGAAATTTGATCGGCAAAAGATAATCATTAGGATGCGCAGAATAGGAGAAAATTGATACTCAAACATTCGAACTACACAAAATAATTAGCATCAAGTTTATGACATCCCTGAAATAGTATAAGGTAGGATCAACGTTAAACCATACTTCAGAATAGCTGAGGAAAAAATTAGGTTAGTCGTTTTTGTTGACTCATGAGAATAGATGAGTTGTAAGAAGTGTCAGTTTCAGATATACTCTTGGAGTAAATAATTTTGCGTGAAAATTTACAAGTGCGCGAAGAAAGAGTTGTGAAAATAATGGCGCAGGAATATTTATACGTGAAAACCGGAAGAAACAAACGGTTTTGAATACTTTACGAAAATCCGATGATCCAATTTTTCTCTTTGGCCAGTAATAAGTAGGGCTCCATCTGGGGGTTCGGGATAATTCTATAAATGAAGAGCTAATTCGGTTATTCTGTTGCTATGAAAGTGATAAAGAAATAGAATGGATTCTTTATGCGGAGTACGAAATACTTGAAATATCCTAATGAAGCGATGAGAGAAGGAGGGGCCTTTTAAAGGCCTGAAGACGAGCTGCAAAGCGTGCCAAAGCAGGCTAAGACTAAAGTGTTTCATTCTGTTCGTAATTCTTTGGAATTCTTTAGAACTTGTTAGATTTTAGCTTCCACGATGAGGCGTTTGTCACGAGATTCGCAAAGTACAGCATTTCTCATCTCGTTCAGAACAAGCATCAGAAATTATTAAAAAATATGTGCGTACTTTAGAATCTGAATAACGCTTATGAAGTCTTAAAAAAAACGTTTCTCTGAACTGCTATTCATATTGAAGATACGATTCATCGTCATAAAGAGTTACGATATCAGAACTTTCGGAAATTAAAAAAAAAATTGTGATCTTCTTCTAGCATTTGCTTGAAATTTCAGTCTAAAATTTAAAGAGAAGTAGAAAATTTTCTGCTCAAAAGCGTTCGAGGACGAAACTTGAGTAAATCTAAAAGTATAAATAAAACTTCCGAACTAGCGGAATGAAACCCAATGATGAAAGCAATGAAAGCAGCACCAAATTGATGTCCTTATTAGGCATGTATCTAGTATTCTGTGAGAAGGGAAGATGTTGCACTAGCAAGAGGCAGAGAGGCAAGAGAGCAACAGAATGCTAGATGAGTCCGGCCAGAGAGGGAGTCTATTGAAATGGTGAAATGATGATGATGATACAATTGAAGAGAAACAAACTGGCTATGAGATGGCAGAGAATAAATCAAGTGGGAACAAATCCTGGGACTAAACGCGGGAACAATAATGAAAATGGACAATGTTCCCACCTCCACTTTGAGTTTTGAAGGTTGTAGTCTGATTGTGAGAAGAGGTGACTATTTGAGATGGGAAAATAAATCAGCAAATGAGGGAAGAATATTCCAAAAATGAGAAAGAACCCTTTAATGAGTAGTGATAATCTATTTTACACATTGTATAAATGAGAAAAAGTCTGTCATGAAGTGAAAACTTCAATTTCGTTCCAGTTCTAAAAACTTTGGAGGTCCGTCTCGATTTTATCGTCGGTTTTGTTCTCGTAATTTTCTCAAGGACCAGTCCCGCTTCATGAATTCATTTGAAGAATATCATTTCCTCTGGCCTCGAATAAAATATCTCCAGTCCAAGAAACGAGAATTGCAATGCTACTTGCCAAACTGTCGCCTTTTTCCGAAAAGAAAAACATCAACCTTTGCCAAATAGTGTATCTTTGGAGATTCTTATCTAATTCCCATCGTTTTGACGTTTTACGGTGACTAACACCTATAAAATTCTCGTCATTGCCAAGTTTATCCATTTTTATTCAGCTTTATCCACTAGTTTTTATTACATGATGCTTTATCTTTACGCGTATTTATCTTGATATCCATCCATTCCTCGTTTTTCTTTCTTTTCGCATTTTTAAAATCCTTGTTTGCGTTCTACAAGCTTTCATTTTTGTCAAAAATGCTCTATCGATCGTGTCTGTTTGGCGCCACGTAGTTGTGCACCACAAATTTTCTAAAAACGTTTCTTTGTTTTCCAAAAAAAAGTCCCATTCTCAATAAATCATCCATTCTTCTTCGAATTTCTAACGCGTCTTGTCTACTTTTCCTAAATTTTCTATTTTCCTCTAAAATTTCTAGATTAACAGCTTCTGCTTTCATCCATTCCCATTCCAATCCGCGGGAAGGGATGTCGGATAAGGGTAAGGGACAGTTTTGAATGATTTGCCTGATTTCGAGTGTATCAATCGATCTTCTTTTGTTGTTCGTGCGTAAATCTTATCAGTCGCAGTTTTCGGGATCTGCATCAATTTGTGAGAGATTTCTGATCACATCGTCTGAATAATCCGCACACGTCTTGGACTTGTTTCGATTTTGACATCCTTTGTTAGTTAATTTCGCTTTCTAACTGATTTTTGCATGATTGTGACAATTCATGATTTTTTTTTGTGGTTGAACTTTGTGTTTATGAACGTCAGGATTCAGAATTCTCGAGGGATTTTTACCTCTGACATTCCTATTTGTCGTATTCCGTGTTTTTGTCGAATTTTGAAAAAGAAAAGCGTTTGCAGACCATAAAAGGATGATCGCGGCCCCCGCGCCCCAAACGTCGGCCAATCTGAAGCTCATCTCTCTGATCGTCCTCATCGCGCAGACCACCGCTCTCGTCCTCATTCTAAGATACTCCAGGACACAGGTTATTTTTTTTACATTTTTGAAAGAATTCCGAAAAAAAAACTTGGGGACACTTTTGATCAATTTTTGAAGTTTTTTTGAGGAATAGATGCGATTTGTTCGAAGTTCTCCGTTATACTGATCCGAAAACTATGTTTATCATTACCATTTCTTCTCTATAATATTATTTAGTAAATATTTGACGCTTATTCGCAATGTGTCTTCCCTTCAAAGTCGACCTTTTCAGACGAGCGATGGCCCTCGCTATCTATCTTCGACGGCAGTGTTGCTGGCCGAGGTCATCAAACTGTTCACCTGCATTTTCGTCATCTGGAAATCCAACGGTAAAATTTGTATTCCTACAAAAATCTTCTAAAATGTATATTTCAGGCTACAGCGTTCGACGTTTCCACAAGGAAATCGACCGAGAATGCTTCAGCAGCCAACAAAAACGACTCGACACGCTCAAGGTAGTTATTTAGGGTTAATTGGGCAATTATGTCACTGGAAAAATAAGAAACTTCTCGAGAATAACCAACACCCGTCGGCGGGTATCCGTTTTTGTAGTGATGAGCAGTTACGGGTTGGATTTTTTTCCAATTCTGAGAAGCCTGGCAGTAAGGAGAATAGTCTCAGAAAGGACGTCTTGATTTTTCTTTAATTTGAAATTGCTGATTTTCTTACTGTTTTATGCAGACGAACTGATTTTTTCGTCAAGTTTTCTATAGTTAGCATAACCGCGATAATTCAGGTCTCGGTCCCAGCAATTTGCTACGTCATTCAAAACAACCTGCTCTTCTACGCCTTGTCAAAACTCGACGCGGCTACGTATCAGGTAAATTTGGTCACTTTTAAAGGAGAAATCGATTCCTGAAGTTTAGGCGAGAAAAATAGCATTTACCGAGCGATTTTCAAATCCATTGTTATCTTATCAAATTGTGAGAAAAGAGACAAAGCTAGTTTTTGATCGAAGTCACGTGAGAATACAGAATACTCATTTTTAACTTCTAAATCTGACCTAGCCTGAAATTCTGCTTTTGCTTGCAATTTTGGTTTCTTCGCTGCAGCTTGCAAACTCCCGATATGCATAATTTCCATTTTCGCCAGGATTTGTTTCTTTTCCTCCTTCGACCTTACTATCAATTTATTTTGATTCACAATTTTTAAGAGCATCAGAATGCCAAAACGAAAAAAATTCTGCGCGTATGCGTCGAGTCTTCAAGTTCTGTACCCTTCAAACCCAATATTTCTCAACTAGCGTCATCTAGTTCGACTATAAACCTGATAGAATGATCCTGTGCAAAAAATCAGGCTAAAGTATTCGCGCACAAGCAATGTTTCATTCGTGAAAATGTGTTAATTTTGGATGGCGGATTTTTTCCGTTAGAAACTTTGTTAAAATATTCTTTCTTCACAAAAGTCTTATCGACATCCGTGATTATTTATTTGTGCAAAAAATGATCCCGAAATGCTAGTTGGCATATCCTACTTGAGGACCCTACGTATGTGAGCTATCAAAGATATGCATCTTTCATTCAAATTTTCGGTCTAAAATTATTTTCATATTACAAATTGAAAAACACGACAATTTTAGGTGACGTATCAGCTGAAGATTCTGACAACGGCGATGTTCACTGTGACGATGCTGGGTCGGTCGCTGAACGCACTCAAATGGTTTTCCCTGCTGCTGCTCACTTGCGGTGTCGCCCTGGTTCAGGTAAAATATATATATATATATTTTTTTAAAGTGTCTTTCAAAAATCTTGTGTTAAACTTGAGAAGTGTTGGTGTTTTGTTGATAAGGTTAGAAATTGAAATTGAACTTACACGAATCAGCGCTTGCGATAAGCTTCATGAAAGTTGTAAACTGAAAAGTCCAGCGAAATTTGAGAATTTTACTTCCAAATTGCAAATATGTACTTTTCAGCTACCGGCGGATTCGAGCAAACCAGCAGCCTCGAACAGCAACACCTCGGACTCGCTGATGGGTCTGCTCGCAGTGCTGGCCGCCTGCTTCAGCAGTGGATTCGCAGGGGTGTTCTTCGAGAAAATCCTCAAGGGCAGCGAGGTCTCTCTCTGGATGAGGAATCTCCAGCTTGGTGAGAAAATTTCTGATTTTTATGGAAAGTGGAAATTTCTTCAATATTGCACAGAAGAGATGCGATCACTAAATGTAGTGCAATTCACTATGAGTTTATGCTTTGTTTGAAACATAATAAATCTGGAAATAGCATTTTATTCTGATAAAATACGTGTTTCAGCGTTCTTTTCGATTTTCGGCGGTTTCTTCATGTGCTGGCTGTACGATTGGGACGCGATCCAGAAGAACGGCTTCTTGCAAGGATATAACAACATCATTTGGATCGTCGTTCTGCTGCAGGTAGTTTCCGAATCGATCTTCGAGTCTGCTGCTATCCTTTCAATTATAGAAAATTGGAAACTGATCTTTTCTTTTACCTTTTAAATGGCGAAAGATTGAAATCTTCTAAAAGAAAACATAATTACAATTTCAGGCTTACGGTGGTCTCGTAATTGCGTTGGTCGTCAAATACGCGGACAATATTCTGAAGGTTGTTCTTTTTCTTCTTCTTCTTTTTTTAAAATAATTTCTCGAATTTCAGGGCTTTGCCGTCTCCCTGAGCATCATCCTATCATCGTTCATGTCGTGGTTCGTCCTCAACGATTTCGAACCCAGTTTGTGAGTTTTCGATTTTTCTAACTTGATTTTTTCGGCATTTTTCATCGGCAACTTGAAAAAAAAACTTGCAACTTTCCTACCATCTATCAGACTCTAAGCCTACATTCTATTTCATTGGGCTGTGAATTTTCAAAGTATTCTTTTAATATTTGCCACTACCAATTTATTTGTATATAAGATAAAATAGATGAGAAGTTTTCACTGAATTTTCTTTAATTTCAGCAATTTCTTTGCTGGCGCAACGCTCGTCATTTTCTCGACATTTCTGTATGGCTACGAACGCAAAGCTCCTCCTGTGCACAATGCGTAAATCAAAGAAAGATGATGGTAATAATATTCTAAATAATTCTGCATTTTTTTCAGAGTATTTTAATCAAAAGTTTTATCTTCTAAGAATGCCAAAATATCTAAACTGGTTATGTTTATAGTCCACAGTTATTCTTCTTCTTCTTCAATTTTTACTCTAAACTTTGTGAATATCAAGTCTGTTTTATCATCGAGAGGTTTTATCGAAGCATTCACCAAAAACTTGAAATTTATATCCACGATTTTCTAGTCACTTGCCTGATTTTTCTAGGGAATTCTAATGAGGACACGTATACTTTTCTAGGGTATACAAACATTTATTTGATGAGATATGTAGTAGTGCCTTGAAATTTTTCTTAAGTTTTGTGATAAATAATGTCTTTTGTTGGGGGATTTTTATCTTTTATTTATTTTAGATCCAGTATTATTTGCATTTACGGGAGTGGTCAGATATGAATAAATTTCTACAAAAGTAATCATTACTGTAATAGGGAATTGCTTGAACTTTAGATTATTAGTTGCTATACCTATTATGTAGTGTGATTATTTGATGAAGATGGAAATAACGCGACTTTTACACTCTCAAAGGCGAACAAACCTGCATTACAGGAATATGAATTTCCATAAAGCTTGCAATAAAAGAATAGGCAGACTTCATTATTCAAGTCTGCAATGCACCCTTGTTCATTCTTGAGCGTTTGGAAAATACGCTATTTTTCTATTAGTTAGTTAGTCGGACCAGGGATGCGCGAGCATCGACTTCTACTTCAAATTCTTTGATAATGAAATTTTTATTTCGACTTTAAAAAGTTTCAAACCAAAACTTCGTGCACTCCTGAGTCGGACTTCTACAAGAGCAATTAGACATTAGTGTTACTAACCTTGTGCCTGTGTGTTATCGAGGTTTTCGGCAATATGTTTTCTTGAGTTGTGAATCATTATTCAACTCACTTTCTTGTCATCATTAACATACACATCATGATCGAAAATATTTATGAACCGGGGGAACATTGGCGACGACAATAAAATACGAATAATTATGGTTTGGTGGACAAGACGAGAATTTTTGAGGCGTGGGATTGACTTTTGGGGTTGGGAGGGGGAGGGCTTTACGAAATATTTATCGTAATACTGCTTTACGATAATAAATTATGCGGGATGGGTTTGAGGGGGAAAGTTTTTTTTGGTATGAAAGACTTGAGTTTTTTGCAAGATTTTTTTCCTAGAGGAATATTTTGGTTTTGGGTTACAAGAACGATTTTGTACAGACAAGGGAAATAACTTGAATGTTTGTGATATTTCGATGATGATAACTTGCACTGATAAATGCCGATGGAAAATGATAAGTTGTGATAGTATTTGCAATTCTCTACCTTCACTGCTGGAAGGTGTTGGCTCATCCTAACTTTGACGACAGATTGAACTTTCAAAATGCAAAATGTAGCCTAGAAAAGTGAAACAATGCAAACCTATGCGTCTTTTGAAGACTGCATAAATTTAACATTCATCACTTGAGAATCACAACTCATCACTTCTGTGTCATCGAACCAATATCAGACAAATGCGAATGAAAGAGAGACAATTCGATAAGTAAGAAGAAGACATGTCGAGGATAACGATCAAGGAATCAACACGAGAAAGGCACTGTTGTGGCATAGAACAGTAGTTGATAGTTGAGCTGGTGATGTGGTGGTGGTGCAAATAGATAACGGCTAGTCAATTAGCTTACGAATTTACATCGTCTAGGTAACAATCAACAGAATAGAACAATTACTGAAATTGGTCGGTGAATTTTGAAGGGGATTTTTGCGGGCTTACCGCTCTAGATTGTCGCTCCATCCACGCGCTAATCGATGATTCGATCTTGTCTTCCTTCTTCTCCTCCTCAGATTCGGTAGTAATGGGCTAAATTTGAAAAGTCACGACATCTAGCAATAGAATTTGAAAGTTAATCAGGTGTTTAGTTAGTTCTTCAGAATTTTCTAGGTCGTTCAAAGTTATGAGGTGTTCTAGGGGTCTTCAATCAATGCTTTTTAGTCATTTAGACTTTTCTGGAGAACTCTCAGAGGAGTTTATTCTGGCCAGTTGTTTAGAATTTAGATCATCATACCAAATTGCCTAACTCTTGATTTAGGTAACATTTCTTGCAGGTTATCTTCGGAAAAGTTCTTTATCAGTTTGTTGTTGGATTTTAGAGGATCTTTCTCGTTCGAGATCAGTTTGTTTCTGTCAAACTCTGCCGCCATTCTAGTGTCTTACTTTTCGTGCTTTGACTGGGTATCCAACAGCAGCTGCTGGCCAAGCAGCGGCGGCTCTGAAGGCCTCAGGCCAGTTGGCGGGCATCGGTGGCATGTAGTTGTAGAAGGGCGTGGCTGGTCTCCAAGCTGCTCCATAGGTCGACCCTGAGATGGGGGATTAGGATTGCATTCGGGGGAGAGAGATGTTTGGAAAATCTTGCAGTACTCCTTGAATTGGATGGGTGATGAGAGCTGTTGTACACAGATAAAAGATTGAAGTATATTGTAAGAAAGGATGGTAGTTGAAAATATAATCACGCCATTTTGAGATCTTTTCATTGTCGAACTATTAGCTTCAACCTTCTTCCACTTCGTCACAACTTTTTGCCAGAAATTTTATCGATCAAAGTTTGTTGTATCCGCGGGGTTGGCGAATTTTGATCGTCGTCTTTCGTTTTCCTCACTGCCTTTTTGCCATTGTCCACCCTTCTGCATCTCCGTATGCTCGCATTTCTCTATGTTCTTTCTACTTCGACTTCTCTGCTCACTCTTTATTTTTATAATCTTTCACTAATTCGCGTGCGCGGACTGTTTTCTATTTGTTTGTGGCATGTTTCTCGCATAATCTTTTCTTTCTCGCACTATTTCGTTTTTCTCTGCGTCTTTCTCACCCTTACTTATATCTTTCGTTTTTTTTCTTGCTCTCTTTAGTCACCGGAAAAAGCAGGGAGAGAGAGTGAGAAGGGAGCTAACCGGAACCGGCCATGTGCCGATGAGAAAGGCTCACTTGCAAGACGGCGCGAGGAAATAGTGAGCCAATTGTTGGAGAATCAAAGAATAAAGCGTCGAAAAACTCGCAATTCATCTCTGCGCTCCTGAGGCGTCTTTGATTGGCTTGTGCCGTGTGCTAATGCAGTCCACGCGCCTAGCACTCACTCTCTCGTCTCTCGTAACCGGCACCCTTCTCACAATCATACAATCTCTCCCCTTTCACAGATTCAGAGCCAGATCAGATACTTGTTTCCTATCACTTATCGCGCCACTTATCATGATCTACTGGAAGAACATGACTTTTGACCGGGAAACTAGTGTGAATCGACATTCTGGATCAAGAGTTAGAGCGAGAGCTATTAGAACGATTCAGACGGGTTAAACTTTCGGTCTCGATTCAAATAGATGAAAATCGATTATGAGAATAGATCAAAGATTTTGACGGACTCTTGCAAGATCATGCAAATGAGTAGAACAAGATCAAACTGTGTTTAGGGTCGACTTACAGATTGGGCAGCAGAAATAGGGTCCAATGTCGACGGAGTTGGTGGCGTAGCAGTAGGACTGAGGTGGGCACTGAGGCCACGGCCTCTTCGGGTCGCATTCGATTGGGAGAGATGGTCCTCCTGAAGTCAAACGGTCATCATCAGCTCCTTCAAAGGTTTACTGATGAAGTTTACCTGGGCACTGTCCAACTGGGGCGACGACGGCCGGCTGCATGACAGGGATTGCTGGAGCGGCAATAACTAGAGAACGAAAGCATTTCAAAGCGATTCGGTGAGTTAATCAGTTTTTGGAAGAACAAAAATTTCACTATGCGTAAAACGAGTAATTCGTCTCAGGTCGTGTGACCTCTTGGGACCGAAATTACTGCAAAAAGCGAGTGCACATTAGAGCCTATATTATACCTGGTGCACGAAGGGGAGCGGGCACTGGCGCTGGTGCTACTGGCACTACTAAATCGATGGTAGATAAGATCGGATTGGTTTCAAGAACAGTGGACGATGCAAAGAACTCGTACCTGGAGCTGGAGCGGCCAAGAATCGTGGTCCAGCGAGTGGTGCGATGTACTGTCTTCGCTTCTCGCTCTTGCCGGTGTTGCTTGGCTCTTCTAAATAAGATGGTGAAAATAGGAAAGTCAAATATTTATGTGTGGTGTTCAGCTAGAGGGTTACAATGCGGAAGTTGGCTAGCTCAAGAAGGCTCAATGATCTATTGCTAAAGTTGTAAGAAGATGGTCTTCTTTCAAAATCATAATGATGAAGTCGTGATAAAACTCATGAATTCGCCCATGGCCAAGTCGAAAGATGAAAGTCGAATAACGAAAATCTCATACCTGGGGTGTTTGCGAGGGCTAAAGCCAAAAGGCAAGAGGTGGCTAGCAGTTTGGAGAGCATATCCCTATCGTTGTCTGTAGTTGGCTGTGGCAGAATCTAAATGAATGCCGAAGGCACACTTTATAGAGGATGGTGAGAGAGTGAAACAGAAAGAGAGGAGAAAAGAAAAATACATGAGCAGATCGAGGAGAGAGAGGCACGCCCACAATGACCGGAATGAGAGAGCCAGAGAAATGCTTCTTTTCCGCGCGCGCGCGCGCGAAAGAATACGCTTGGCAACCGAGACGGAATGTATGTGTGCAGAAATAGTACTTGATTGTAGGAGAGCTGCGAGAAAAAGCCTCAGCCTACAAGCGTCGCAAAAAAGTGCGAAAAGCGCTACGAGGCGCAAGCATGCGACGACGAACTGTTGACGTCAGAGAGTACAGAGAGCACGGCACGGGAGTGCAAGTGATACGCGACCGATGTGTTTCAAAAGCTCCGCGCAGCCGTACCATTGAAGCGTTTGGTCATTCATCGTCGCGGGCTAGCTAGGGAAAAATTAATCTGTTTAGACGAAAACTCGCTGGATGAGCCATTTGGAAGTTCAGACTTTTTCGCTGAGATCGTTTTTTTTCTCTTCGAATGCAATTGATATATCGTCGCGAAGGGAATGGAGTTGCAATAGACGGCCAAGAAAGCTTGTTCCATTGTGAACGTTTCCTTTGTGCAGTTGAGTCTATTGTTTCGACACGGTCAACGTGAGAACTGCCTCATGAATGAACTTGCCGATTCCAATCGAAGACCACGAAATTTAATACTGTCGCTGAATGAAACGTTGACTTCTCAGATCAAACGAAGCATTAATGACACTTCTGATGCACTAGTAGCATCTCGACTAGCGTATCTCGTGCATTTCTTTCAATGCCTTCTTGTGAAGTTATCTGGTTCGCCAATTACCAAATTGAAAGTTGAATTCGTATTTTCTTCATTATCATCATTTTAGCTTTCAAGGTTGATGATGAGTGAACCTGATTACCAATAGAATATACTGATATTAACTGTATTCAAGCATTGATTTCAAACAATCCACGTTCTTCTTCTTCAATCTAAGCAGGTCTACAAATAACTTATTGCAAGTCAATTATAGTTGTGGTGTGGCGCAAGATTGCAACTCAATTAGTCATCTTCTCGTCAACTCGTTTCTTGTTTGATCACCAACAACTCCAATAAATGACCGTATGCAGCAGTAGAGCAGTGATGTGTTGTGTTAGATTGTGCGTGTGTGTTTGCACTTACTTTGCCACATCGAGACTCTATTCGAAGAATATGAAGTACTGTAGATGAATAACGAGACGCAGAGAAAACGTCAAACATCTGTACAAAAAAAAAGCTGTGAATAAACGATAGAGAGACGAAAGAGTTGTTCATGTGTGTATTGGACCCGCTCTTCTCTGAATCATAACCTATCAGATATACGGCAGAGGTAGTAGACACGCAGAGGAAACTCACGAACACGTGTGTTACATGAATGTTGCTGCATGCGTTTTTGCGCATTGGACAACAATACTTCATTTTTTGCCTCTACAATCCGCTCGACAAGTACGTGCTTTTTGCGTCGTCCTTCTT
Organism: Diploscapter pachys; assembly: GCA_002287525.1. Lineage (NCBI taxonomy): Eukaryota > Metazoa > Nematoda > Chromadorea > Rhabditida > Rhabditidae > Diploscapter > Diploscapter pachys. Next base: position 62,445 of record LIAE01007173.1, read on the forward strand.
CTCACTCCCTTCTCGTCTCCGTTCCTGTTCCGTTTTTTCAACGCATTTTCACCGTCCGCCGAGCCATAGCTCGTTTTGCGGCGGTCATCTTCCCGTGTGAGACGTGCTGCAAGACTACGCGATTTGCAATAAATTCGGCGTGCAATCAATTTGCTATTGCGCTAGCGCTGCGAAGAACTTGCCTTATGGCGCCTAACTCAGATCGTATTTCGTGCTGAAGGCGATGGATGTTTGAATAGCGCGAAAAAAACAATAACGGGCACACGCTGTCATAGCTATTGTGAAATGACGCTAAAATTTATGAAATGTGTCGTTATTTCTCGCAACATTTGGAATGAAACCCAATTGGTTTATTGCGTGCACTTTCACTTTTGTGTTTTCATCTAATGCACAATGAAAACTTGTCAAATAAAGGGATAAGTGCCTACTCGTTGCCACTACTTGCTCAATGATTATGGTAAATATGGCTTGAACGGAGTCTAGTTTGTACGAGTTCGCGATGAATTTAAGTTTCTGCAAATCATTAGAAATGTTTCTGATATTTGATCAAGCGTTTTTCTTCATCGATCAAGATGGATCTGATCACTCTCGAGTGACTTCATCAAACATTCATAGATTTCGCAAAAATTATCCACACAACATCGAGGTATCATGTTCTTTTCGAGTGCAGCCAAGTTTTTCATATGCAGGAAGGAATTCAAGAGATGCAAATATTCAGCTTTCGTCGATAAAAAATATGATATCAAGAAGATATCGAAATGCTCTTATATCTCAAGAGTGGTCAAATTTGTATATTCGTCTTGAGAGCCGCCAGACTTTCTTTCCGAAGATGAAGAAGAATATCGAGATCGGGTATTATGTTCTCTCAAGTGCATTTATCCAAATCTCTGATCTTGGTGTTAAAAAATCATCTGATCAGACTAACATCGGTGAAATGATTATATCGGGAGTGAACTGTTGAGTTCGTATTACTTGGAGGTTCGCGTTATTTACCGGTATATTGCACAGTATGTAAAAGAGATGAATAATTTTCAGCAGGAATAACTACAACTAAAATCATCTTCTTATTTATATCCACGAATTCCACCACCACCAAGTGGATCAATTTCATAGCATCATGCCGGATGACAATTGTTTTATAGTCTTAGTAAAAGTTCTATTTTGCTGCTGTCTATCAAAGGGGATTCGAGTTTGTTTGCAGAAAAAGAGCAGACATCATAAATCCTCTCCATTTACGGCGACAATACGATGTTTACCTCGAGTGCATCGGTCAAATTTGGACATGGCTCCTTGTCCACAAAAATTCCTTTCCTATCTCTCTATAGTGGATTTATCTTTCGTCTTTCGAGTGTTGATTACATTGGCTCTATTTCTTGGTCTCTCGAGAGCTGCCGTACGGGAATTTCGCTATCCGTGAACTGTCCTCAGAGTTAGCGCGCATTCGTATCTTTTTTCTCCTTCATTTCGTCCTTTCTTTCATCGACTAGGACGATCCTTTTCACCTTTCACTTTTCACTTTTTATCTCTTCGGGTGTGTATTGTGGAGCGTACGTCTCTTTTGGCCCTCTGGCATCACTCTCCATTGACTCGGATGACTCTCTTCCGGTTCTTCTCCTTCATATCTTTCCCAGCCTATTTCCGCGCTTCTGCTCTATTTGTTTCAAGTCCTTTCCGTCGCCCTCAGCCCTGTGCACTCTGTCCACGCTCCGCAGAGCAACTTCGCCAGGCACAAAAAGAGAATGACGACGGATGGCAAATTTGAGCGCCGCTGCGCAAAGGTGAAAGCGGCAAGTGCCGCGAGTGAGACGGCAGAAAAGAGGACGCAACAAAAAGGACGAACTGTGTGGCCTGCTCAGCATGAATAGTAAGGGAAATTTCGTGCATTTTGTAAAATTTGTATGGAAGATCGTCTTTCAAAAGAATAATGGCATTCCAGCACTTTACGGTTAGGGTTGAACGAGGAAGCAACTTGTTCTCTCACCTAATTGCCAATATTCTTGAAATCAAATGAATCATGCTTTATGCGTAATTTGAGCTTTTCAATCAAAGCCCAAACATTCCTTAGTGCACTTTAGCAGAACAGTGAATACGAAGTTCATTGAGTCTGTGCTGATTCCAAATTCAGAGTGAAAGACGAGACAAACTGTCCTTGTGCGGGCTCGTGGAGATGAAAGCGAGAAGACGGAAAACGGAAGTCGAATGATCCGGAAAGAAGCAGACGGAGACTGAGACTGTAAAATGAAATGAGGAAAAAACAAGACGATCGCTTGAACGGATGAAAACAAGGAGAAAGTGTGTAAATTTCGTCAACAATACGAGAAATATCAAACATCACACATGAGTTGAGCGAACGAATCATGGAAAACACAGAATTTTTTGCTTACCTATATCGGGCGAATTACAGTAATGAAAACTCCGAGAAAAGTCCGACTATATGCGTTATTCAATGATGATGCAGTCTTTGGCAAACTTTAGAAACAGAAATTGAAATTCCATCGTGTTTCTGATGCAGATAATAGTGCTAGGTCGGAATTATTTGCAAACATATTACCTCTACTATAATAATTTAATAAGAATTTTCAAGGAAGGCGATTGTCAGCATTTTAATTTCTATTTCCAAAAACTATTTAATCTACCCAGCTCGACTATAGAGATTTCAAAAATAAAATTTATTTTCAATTTCAATTTCAAAAAATGACCGAAATTAGCATAAAAACATTTTTTGAGTTTTTCATTCAAAATAAAATTTTTATTTCGACAATCAGAAAAATAATACGATTTTGCCCCTATATAAGGGCTTCAAAATTATGTATAACATGCCGGGGCAAAAATGCATTCATGGGGCGTGTAATAAAACTAAACGCGGAGTCTCAACAATAACTGTTCGCAAGAAATCGATTAACTATTTCTGTTATATATTTTGAAACATTTATCTTGAAATTACTATAAAATAAATATTGGATTTGGTTATAGAGTTTTTGAAATAAAATATTTTAAAGAATACTTATTTCAGTTACAATTTTCCCTCATCACTTTTGAATGTCTTCGAGAGTTGTTTGTATCATGTGCATTGAATAATTATTACTCCACGATATTTATTGAAAGAATAATTTTAGATGAAATTAACGATAATCATATCGACAAACTTTATTTTATTGTCGACGACTGGCAAATATCCCAAACGTGGAAGTCGTCCTAATTTACAGCTAATACCCTAATACAAAATTTTCTCCAATTTGAATATAATTATCAAGCAGAGATGGGATATAGAACTAAATGTTCCTTTAGTTTCAGAGGGAAAAATTTTATCACTGTACTATAGTCGCGTATATAAATTCGGCTATTCGAATATCCATTCAGCTGAGAAGGCAGCTATCTTTGCTAGTACGATTAGTGCGCGTTTTCTTGCCAGCACTTTTTCCAGTCGCAGACAAATTTCTCACTTTTCGCCATTTATCCGTTTGTGGATCGTATTCCTCGATTGAATTGCAAAAAGTTACCCAGTAAGGTTTTTGAAATCTAAGTTAATAAATATTTCGTATAAAGATATGCAAAATCTCAACTTACCCTCCGATTGCATACAACTTTCCGTTAACGACAATGAGTGAATGACAATATCTTACATAATTCATATCAGCGATTCGAGAAATTTTACTGTCAACTGGAGCTGATTGTGAGGGGTCGAAACACAGACAGGATTTTAATGTATCATCACCACTAAATATATAATGATGCATTATTTATCATACAAAATTAACGACTCTGTTCCTCCAGTTATATAAATCCTTCCATTCAACGATGCAACTCCGAAAGAATGTCGTTCTTCTGGAATCTCTCCAATTTCAACCCATTCCCGTTCATCGTCTGATAATCGATATATTTTTTTACTACCCCATCCATCAATAACTGAATATCCATAATTACAATAATGAAGATGCTATAATGTGACCGTATAAGATTTCATCGCATGCTATTGCTTGAACATCACTAATTGGAAGAGGAAAAGCAGGTCCTTTTTGCCATTTTCCATCTATTAAAACCTGAATAAATTATTTTATGAGCTTTCATTCGATCTTCTTACATCAACTCGATTCGTATTTTTCCATAATATTTTCGGATCCCCTCCACCCAAATAATACAGTTTGTCTTTGAAATAAGCCACAGATGCAAATCTACGCCATTCAGGAGGATCTGGGCCTGTAAAATTCTTTGAATCGATAATTCGTGGATTTGTTGATAAGACCTCTTGAAATTTGTCGAGTATTCAAGTAATATATTTTGAACGATTTACTATTACAATCAATTGCATAAATCTAAAATTACAAAATTGGCAATACCAAATAAACTAATCTACCTTATCTTTTGTGGTTGCTACTTCATATGATTGTAAATAATCAGTAAATTTCTCAATCTGCTTAACAGAATCAGTATACGAATCAAACAGACAAATTCTTCCTTCGCTAACATCGCCGTTTTCATAATCCACTAAATACTAGAATTAATTTTCAAGAACGGAACAAAATATTTTCCTACGATAGAATAAAGTTTTTCCCTCGAACGTGAGTGCTATCGGCAGATATTTCTTGATTATTTGCATCATTCGATTGTTAGTCCAGGCCAATTGTCCCAGGTCTTTGAATTCAGGATATTCGCAGATCAGCAATATAATTTCGACTGGTAAATTGGCTAACATCTTTGTTAAGGGACCTGAACAATCATCATAGTATTATTTCGAAATGGAAATAATAAAGAGTTGATTGAATGAGGGAGTCTGCAATTAATGAGTTTGAAATTGATCATTGAAGAAAGGAGAATGAAACCACTAAATTGATGCTTCGCAATTTTATCAGACTAAAAATCGATTCCTAAACATGGTTTATCATCATCTAAGAGTGAATGTCACTAAGGACCAAAGTTGGTATAAACAGGGGTTCGTCGATTTGGCTGATTTTCATATATATTGTTCAGTTTTCACGTTGATTCTCGTGGTGATAACTGTTTTTGAAAATCTAAAAAGCTTTGAGTTATTCACGACTTCGGCCATCGCATTGATATCAAATTTACTCAATCCAACCTATTATAGAAAACCATTTGGCCTCTACATATATTGTATAAAAATAATGAAAATTTCATGATTCCTTGCGCTGAAGTTATTAGAAGCGTTTAATTTGTGGAAAATTTAGACAAGAGACGGAAAAATTAATGAGCAGCTTCGAGAATATTCTGCATTAGGCAAAATTTGTACTAGGCTATCTAGGCGGTGAGTTAAATAATGCTGAAGAAAACCAAACATTTTGATTATAAAAATCCGAAAATAAAACTTCCACCCAAAATATCAAAAGCCTGAAATTGAAACGTAAATCAATCAGCAAACTTTTAAAAACTGCTTTTTCTAAGCACACAAAAACGAATTTTCACAATTCTAAAAGTTAAGGGGTTAATGAAGCCAGGTGACGAATAGGAGAGTTTTAGTGCTGTGAAAGAGGAGAAAACGAGTTGCGATTCAAAACGTTTATTTGACTGTGAGAGATAACTATCTACTTCTACTCTTTAGTAATTTTCATGAGTATTTGTTTGTGTGCCGAAACGGCAACACATTTTTTTCTTTATTATTTTTCTGGGCGACCTTTCTCTTTTTCTCTATTTTTCCCTCACTGCCCGCTTTTCCCTCCACTTTTTCTTGTGTTAGCACTGTGATTCCCGGTGCAATACGACGTTCCAATAAATTTGTGATCAATAATTTGTGTCATTGTCAATTGACTCCAACTGTATTAACAACATCTAACCCACAAATAGGTTACTCCTGAGAGCCCTATTTATTCGTTTGTGGATCGTATTTCTCGATTGAACCATTAAAATTTTCTCTAAAAATATTTTGAAATCTAAGCTAACAAATATTTCGTATAAAGATACGCAAAATCTCAGCTCACCCTCCGATTGCATACAATTTTCCATTCGCAGAAGCAGAGAATGATGGGATCTTCCGTAATTCATATCAGTGATCCGAGAAATTCGACTGTCAATGGGAACAGAAAGATCGAAACACGCACGATTTCAAGGATACAAACCTAAATATTTTGTAGATAGTAAAAATTGCTTTCAAAATTTACTTCTTCTCCCCTCCAATAATATAAATTGTTCCATTTAGTGATGTGATTGCAAAAGAGTCAATATTTTCAATTTCCTCCACTTCAATCCATTCTCGTTCATTGTCTGATAATCGAAACATCTCTCCACTCCAACAGCCAGTAACTGAATATTGAAAATTGTAAATAACGATGAAATTTAAAAAAGACCATATAATAGTGCACCGCATATAATCGGTTGTGCTGAGCAGATAGCAGTTAGGAAACTGGATCCTCTAGTAAAATTACTAAATTATGATATGATTGCTGATCAATCAAATTGTTTTTTAGTATTGTACAAAATAGAAATGCAATCATTTCTTATATCAACTTTCAACATTTTACTACCAAAACCTGTAATTGGCAGAGTTGTGGCCAGAGTATAAATAGCGGATTTTATGCGCAAAATAATGACATCGAAATGATGCATTCCATAAGATATCTGCTAGCAATTTTCCTAGTGATTTTTCTTGTACAATTATGTGAGGGCCAATTTTTCGGAGGAATGATGCCCTATGGGTATGGGGGAAGAGGAGGAGGAGGAATGCGTGAGTTTACTTAGAATTTATCTTCAAAAATATGTCAGAAGTTAGCTGAAAAAGTGTATGTTGTCATATCTTCAGTAAAATTGTCTAATGCTTCAAAAATTAAAAAAAAATCTTCTGATTGATAATTTAGCTGGTTATGGCCGGATGTATAATAATCCGGGATATGGAAGTTTTAATCGTGGTATGTACGGGCCCGGATTCGGTCGAATGGGGATGTGGGGATAAAAGTTTTTTTTTCCGAAATTTAATATTCTTCCTTTTCTTATACTAGTCATGCAATAAACTTATTCGAAATGAAATGTTGTATGTACAGACACAAAGATAAAAGAGATTCCATTTTCTCACGAATAAATATGCACGATTCAAAAGTTTTGATATCGATATGTAGTGATTTTATGAGACGTTATTCATAAAAATCGAGTATGGGGTGATACTCAAGAAGTCGACCCTCAAATTTCGAGCTGATTTTTCGTTCCTGGCGGTTTTCGACTACGCTGATGACGAATCTGACGGCTAAAACCCGATCCGACCACTTGTTCCGCCTGTTCCGAAAGATCCGGATTCGGTCGTTTCAGAAATTCCTATTTTCGCTATTCTGCATGGAAAAAAATTCAAATTTGGTATCAAAATACTCGCAGAGACTAGCTAAACACTCCTGTTTCGCATCAATAGTGGACGGGGTTTTCGCCCGCTCGATTTAAAAAAAGTGCTCGTCAACTGCCCCATCGCTAACTACTCACAATGGTCCATTTTTCTCTGAACTCTTGCTGCATGTATCTCCAACACGGTTTCACGAATTTCCAAATTAGGATATGATGTCTGACGACTCATCTGATCTTTCCACGTTGTCCAATTCATAGAGAAGTTGGCTCGTTTTCAGGCGACATTCCAGGAGTCGACCGTCTTAGCCAAGCTCCACTGCGAATCTGGGTGTTTTTCGGCCTTACCAACCAAAACCAATCAACAAATCGATAAATCTGTGGAGTTTGAACAAAAATCCCCGAAAGTTATTGGAAGCAACAAAATTCCCCCTCCCTCCTTCTCTCACCTTTCATTCTCTCTCTTTGGTTGAATTTTAACACATCCCACTATCCGTACAACGACTGCGAGTTTTTACAGCGTACTTTGCGTTTAAGCGCGT
>LIAE01007175.1:9003-22334 GCA_002287525.1 Diploscapter pachys
TCTTCGGGTTCTCAAATGATCATACCATCAGTGGCATTATTGTGTGGTTGCATTATTCTTACCTCGATTCATAATTTCATAATGTTTTGATGATGAAATCTTGTCAATATTCAGGAAAATGTCAACGTAAGAGCAAAGTAATATGAAATTTTTCACATTAAATAACGATCAACAACATTGCTACTAATCTACCTTAACGTTAGCATTTTCTCTGAATAATTTATTTGTTATTATGTAAGGGCCCGTTCATACTTAGTTGCAATTTGCAACTCGCTTGAAATATCATGGGAAATGAAGAGAGCGCGATTGCATCATTTTTGTGCTTTCTTGATTTTCCATGCTATTTCGAGCGAGTTGCATTGCAACTAAGTATGAACGGGCCCTAAGATAAATGACATTTTTGTCGAATAATCGAAGTTTTCTTACTTGGATAACATATTTAGAGAGGCCAAGTCTCCCTCTTTCGAGGGAGAGAAAGAACGCATTAAACTTTCCGACGCTTCAATTATCGTTAATTAGTTGATAATTTCATGAAACCAAGACACCAACTAGGGTAATAAAATGCGCCCAAAATGATGGCGCCGTTGGTTTTTCGAAAAAGGTCTTTTGAAGGCATGAACGACGTCGAAACTCGAACCATCATAACTTTTGATAGAATGGACCGTTTTTGAAAATTTAAAAAGTTCTGAGTTTGTACCGATCTCGGCCATCACACTGATATCAAATTTACTAAATTCAACGTATTTTGAAAAACCACTTGGCCTCCCTATATATAGCAGAGTTTATCGATTTCTTGTGAACAGTTATTGTTGACACTCCGCGCTCAGTTTGATTACACACCCCATGAGTGCATTTTTACCCCTGCATGTTATACATAACTTAGAAGTCCTTATATAGGAGCACAATTATATTGTTTTAGTTTTTTAATTCTCGAAATAAAACTAAATTTTGGGTGAAGAATTGCCAAAAAGTGGTAAAAAAAAACTTTATTTTTGCAATCTTCATGGTCGATTTTGGTAGTTTTACTTGAGAATCTGATTTTGAAATCAACATTTGAAAATTGACCTTCTTTGAAAAATGCTTACTAAATTATATAGTAGAGGTAATTAAATTGTCAACTCATCGATAATAAGAATGGGGGCAATCATTCGACTGCATTTAGTTCAATACTTGAACACTAAATATTGATTGAATAGTACTGGGAATGCTGAGTTATGTTATAGAAAAACAGCAAGCCATCTTTTCGCTTTCGAAGCGCACGTTTTATACCAATCAATAAATATTCACCAGCATTTGCAGTATCATTGTTAGGAGTTTCATACACTTATCAAACTTTATAAATTCACATCTTTGTTTCGACTATGCCATTTCAGATAAAGTATGTTTTAAGATAGACTCCCTGTAAGACTCAAACAAATGTCTGCATTAGGAAACAAGTCCTCCAACCCGAATATAACCCATATGGGTGGATAGATCCTTGAATCCTGATTACAAAAATGGAGTCCGTTTGCGTTCCCTAATTTTATGATAGGTTTTTTTTCTCGCAAGATATTCGACATCACTATTCTCTTATCAATTCTCATTCAATATAAAATCTTGCTTTCTCGTTCCTAATGATTATTAATTTTTTATTTATTTATGCATGAGTGTACGATTTATTTCCTAAATCAGCAGAAATATTTTATTTAGCAAGTTAATAAAGAATGAAAAATGGTCTATATCGGCATCGATTTGGGAACGACATATTCGTGCGTAGCGATTATAGAAAATGAAAAGTGTAGGATAATTTTTGATGATGAGGGTGAATTAATTTTGATATATAATTTTCGAAGTAATGAATTGTTTAGGGAAGGATTTTCTTCCATCTATAGTTTCTTTTGGTGACGAAGAAACTCTGGTAGGTAATCCAGCTCTGAATTACCATGATTTATCAAGTGTTCTCTACGGTTGGTTTAATGCTTCTGCTGATCATTTATTAGACAGTTTTTGAAGATTCAAAACGACTCCTTGGATGGAAATTTATGAATAATTTGCCAATTGCGGAGAATCGTTTACTCTGGACATTCAAATTGGATACACAAAATGTAAGTAACGTATGTTTTTTCAATAGAGGCCCACCCGATCTGTCGACTTTGTCAGTCTCCTAAAAATCTATCCAAAATTATAAACTAGAGATTTTCTAAAAGTACAGATACGAATCTAAATTATCCATCTCTTCATAGGATCAAATTTTGATAGAAATTAAGTTTTGAGAGTTCAAAGTCAAAAGTTAGGGTAGATTTTATTATAGGTCTTACGGTGTTCAATTTCGACTAATTTAGAATAAAGTGGGATATGTTTTGAATAAAGGAAAACCTAATGAAAGATTCGTGACGCCCGAGGAAGTTTCTGCTGAAATTTTGAAGAAAATAAAGACGATTGCTGAGGTCCGATATTTTTGTTTTGAAAGCTATAATGATTTTAACATTCAGTCATATATTGCAAGTCAAGTGACTGGCGTAGTGATCACAATTCCATCTAATTTTCAAGACAGCCAAATAGCTGCAACAAAAAGAGCTGTTGAAATGGCTGGACTGGAATTGAAGCTACTAATTGAAGAGCCAATAGCGGCGGCAATTGCTTATAATGCTGAAAAGAAATTGGATGATTCAATGATAATGATATTCGATTTTGGTGGAGGTAAATGGTTACTTTATTATATAATTTTCCGTACAATTCATTTATACGCAGCTTGATTAGAAGAACTTTTATGCATTCGATTCTGAAAAAATTATTTAAATATGATTTAGGAACTCTCGATATTAGCATATGCGAAATAAAGAATGGGAAAATCACGATTAAGGCTGTGAAAGGAGATAAACACTTGGGTATATTTTTCATATCATGCAAATAATGTTTTGTATCAGGTGGACAGGATTTTGACGGCATAATTATGAACCATGTTTACACTGAATATATGCGATTATCGAACAATGATATTTTTGCGAATAATCGTCTAATACAACGATTAAGAAATAAATGCAGAAGGGCTAAGGAAGCATTATCGTTTAGTGTTTCAACAGTCAATATTTATGTAAACGGTAAAAAATAAAGCAATTGTATAATTTTTTCAATTTAGTTGGACATCGATAAGGGACCAGAATTAAGTGTTAATTTATCAAGAATAAAATTCAACGAACTGTGTGATGGTTTATTTACCAAAGCGATAGATTTAATCGATGAGACATTAAGGATGGCTCAACTTCATGAAAATGATATTAGTCACGTGGTATGTTTTATTGAAATCAAATTTTCCAATTTAACTTTTTTTAAGCTAAATATTTGTATTTAGATTTTGGTGGGTGGATCTACAAGAATTCCTGCCGTTAAAGAGCTTCTCGAGAGAAAATTCGGAAGAGATAAACTGAAGCGCAACATAAATCCAGATGAAGCTGTCGTATTTGGAGCAGCTAACTTGGCTGATGCTATTGAAGTAGAAATTATTATACTGCGAATATTTAAACAAAATATTCTAGAAGAAAAGGCAGATTCCATTGATTAATAGTGCAATGGTTGAATTTTCCTGGAATGTCAATGATTCGCAAATTGGTGGAGACAATTCACTCGATAATTCGCATAAAATTTTGTTTTACTGTAAGAAATAATTAATTTAACGGAGTAAAAGATTCAGTAATTCATTATAATTTAGACTACTATATAAACAATGATGATGATAAAGGACAAATATATTTGTTCAATTCTCATAACTTTTCAGTCGAAGAGATTGCAGAATTCGATAATCCTTATCTGCCACATGAAGTAGCAACTACACAGGATAAAGTAAATTCTTATATTCGTTATTTTGAATAATTTCTTGGACTTAAGATTTTTGGAATTAGCAACGGTAACACCGTAAGTAAATTATTTGAGATATTTGATTTGAATGCTGGACAAGTTTCAAGAGGTCTTATCGACAAATCCATGAATGATCGATTCAAATAATTTTACAGGCCCAGATCCTTCTGAATGGCGTTATGGTGCATCTGTCGCTTATTGCAAAGACAAACTGTATTATTTGGGTGGATTCGATCCTAAAATAAATCAAGATATGAATCGAGTTGATGTAAGAAGATCGAATAAAAGTCCATGAAATAATTTATTCAGGTTTTCATAGATGGAGAGTGGCAAACAGGACCTACATTTCCTCTTCCCATTAGATTTGTTCAAACAATAACATGCGATGAAATTTTATACGGTCACATTATAGCATATTCATTGTTGTAATTATGGATATTCAGTTATTAATGGCCATGAAAGTAGAAAGATATATCGATTATCAGACGATGAGAAGGAATGGAAACAAATCGGAAAGATTCCAGAAAAACGAGAGGATTTCGGAGTTGCATCACTAAATGGAAAAATTTACATAACTGGAGGATTTAAGTCGTTAATTTTGCATGATAAATAATGTATCATTATATATTTAGTGATGGTAATATATTAAAATCCTGTCTGTGTTTCGATCCCTCAGCTCCAATTGACAGCCGAATTTCTCGAATCGCTGATATGAATTATGCGAGATATTTTCATTCGCTCATTGTCGCTAACGGGAAATTATATGCAATCAGAGGGTAGGAAATGACAAATTTATGCTAATAAAATTACATAGAAGAAATTAGATTTCAAAATACTGAGAAAAGTGATGATTCTTACTCCCCGCTAAACTTCTGTGACGCTATTGAAGAATACGATCCACAAACGAGTAAATGGCGTGAAGTCGAAAAAATTAACATAACATAGAGCTCGATTATAGTGATCTCAGATTTCATATCGAAATTGTATTTAATCAAATATGAAATAATAATTTAATTTCAATAAAAATGATAAAGACAACTCTCGAAGACATCCAAAAACGATGAGGGATAATTGTAACTGAAATAAATACTCTTTAAAATATTTTATTTCAAAAACTCGTTAACCAAATTCAATATTTATTTTATAGTAATTTCAGTCTATTAATGAATTTCAAAATATATAGCAGAAATAGTTAACCGATTTCTTGTGAAGCTATTGTTGACACTTTGCACTCAGTTTGATTATACGCCTCATGAGTGCATTTTTACCCCGGCATGTTATACATCATTTTGAAGTCCTTATATAGAGGCACAATCGTATTGTTTTAGTTTTTTGATTCTCGAAATAAAACTAAATTTTGGGTGAAGCAAGGATAGAGATAACTTCGACACGAACGTCGAAAATCGATCAATTCGGATCCAAAAAGGGATTTTCATGCTTGAAAATAAAATATTTAGGTTAGACCGATCTAATAAAAAAGATCAAACAGTTTTACAGCCAATTAAATATTTATTCAGGAAACAAATATTGAAAACAAGAAAGAAAAAACCTTCGAAATACAGAAATGACGAGATGATGATATGAGGAAAGGAAAGAAAGCGGTTAGCTGGTTCTGACGAGAACCGTTGGGATGAATTGAAGAAGAGGACGTTCTTCCCGCCGAGTCTACGCGCTGCTGCCGAGGACGTTCGAAGTGTACTTGGTGACGGCCTTGGTTCCCTCGGCCACGGCGTGCCTAGACAGCTCTCCGGGCAGCAGGAGACGCGCTGCGGCCTGCAAAGAAAAAATAAGATTAGAAGTAATGTTTATCTGATTTGATGATCATTTGAATCTCCCTTTTCACCTATTTCTGACCCCTTTAACGACAAGAATTTTTCGTTTCCATCTTCTTCAAAGTATTATAAGCCAGGAGGGAAAAGTAGTATAGGGAAATGGAGAAAAATTTTTTTTTCTTCGTTAAGGAGCAGAACTCTGTTCACGAGAAGAAAACTATTCGTATCGAAAGCTCATGTTTTGGCGCTCGTAGTCGTCACCCTCTTCTTTTCTTTCCTTTATACTACTTTTCAGAAACGAGGGTGATAACTAGTGAGTCAATGTTATCATTTGAAATCCGATTTTTCAAATAATAATTTTTCCATTGTATCGGTCAAATTAAGTGAAAACTTCGTGTTGAAAAATAGTGAGAAAAGGCGAGAAGCAGGAAATTTCACTCTTTCCATCGTCTCCCGCTGACTCTTTCTCTGCACTATTCTCGTCTAACGTACCTGAATTTCCCTGGAGGTGACGGTGGATCGCTTGCTGTAATGAGTCAGGCGATTGGCCTCTGCAGCGATGCGCTCGAAGATGTCGTTCACGAAGGAGTTCATGATCGACATGGCCTTGCCAGAGATGCCCGTCTCGGGATGCACCTGCAAACGGAAAATTTACGACTTGAAAAAGAACAAAAGTGAGATGAGTGATGAGCAGAAACGAAAAATTGACTGAAAAGTAAACGTTTTCCCAACTCTTTCCACCTAACTTTATTCCTTCGAGTTACGAGATTTTGAATAGACGTAATTTTCTTGAAATTTTTGACACCCGCACTCGCAGACTCCCTATCTGAACCCCCGAGACTTGACCCGTATATCTTTTCTAAAATTTTTGCGCTCGAACCCTTATAAAATGACGCGTGACAGGCGGGTGCGGTCCCTTTACAAGTACTGATTTTGATAACTCAGGGAAAAATTCCCTCGGTTGGGAAACGCGAAGAAGACTTCCCCCGACTTTTCTTACTAGGGGAATCTTGGGGAGAAGTTGGAAACTCCGAGGGAAACCTTCCCCAACCGTGGGAACTTTTCTCTGAAAACTTTTTAAAAATTCAAAAGCTCAGGCAATCGACCATGTCACGAATTTTCTTATCTTCTCCAACTTTTGAAAAACTTCAAAAATCGCACTCATTTCTGTTCATCGCCGCGGTTCAATGAAAATCAGATTTGTGACATGTCTGCAGGAAATACCTGTTTGAGAACGCGATAGATGTAGACAGAGTAGGTCTGTTTGCGAGCCGTCTTGCGCTTCTTCTTGTCGACAGTCTTCTTCGTCTTAAGAGCCTTTTTCGAGACAGCATCGTCAGAGGCAGACTTCTTGGCGCGAGCCATTGCAGAGGAGCAGCAGAAGAGTTGAACGAAGCAGGAAAATAGGAGAATTTGCGGGAAAGATGCAAGGCGGTTGAATGAAGAAAATGGGCAGTTTTAACCACTTGCAGAGAACGAAACGAGTGGGCGTGGTCTAGAGGGAGGCTATAAAAGGCGCAGATTTTCGGTCAGTCCCTTTTCTCGTCCGTTGTCGAATTTCGTCGATTTGAAATGTCGGTTTCTGCAACGCTTCCTGTTTCGTTCCCGCAACCAACTGAGCCAGGCACCAAAGGCGGCCCGATCAACCTGCTCACAAACGCGTTCGGCATCAGCGTCGTAAAGGATACAACCTTGTAAATACATCAATATATCTTGATTTTTCAATTCCGCCTCGAATCTACGAAACTTCCGAATCTCTGGAAATTTTCTTCCGGAACAAAATTCCTATGTAAGATTCGGGAAGGAAGAAATCTGGGAGTTTCATAATAGATCCGATCCCTGGTCTAGTTTTTCCTATTTTCAGCTATCGCTACTGGGTTGGAGTGACCGGACAGACGAAGTCTGACAAGCCGGACGTGGACCTTGCCAAAGTCGCTGCCGATCTGTTCGTTTCCCTCAAATTCTCGTCCAAACTCATCTTCTTTCAGAGAGCAGCCCCATAATCGCCGTCACCAGTGCATTCTGCTGATGAACGCAGTGATTTCGACACAGCCCCTCTTCCAGAAGGATGTCGGCGTTCTATACGACGGCCAGCATCTGCTCATCACTCCCTACGACATCTTCAGGGAGTCTCCCGATGCAAATGTGAGTTTTATATACCCTCGACAATCTATCTGTCTCATCTCATTGTCTCATTTCAGCCTTCCCTGAGCGTCATCCTGGAGCATGAAAAACTGCCTGAAGTATGCCGCAACTTCAGCGACGTAAAACTGACCTTTATGAGGGATGGGGACGGGGTTATCGAAATCAGCAGACAGAGCATTCTGGAGTACGGACAGAGGAGGGGCGAGCTCGGCAACACGAGAGAGGTGACGCATCTGCTCGAGCTGGCTGCCAATCAGTACTGTCTCGGAAACCCGTTAGTCATTGCTTCCATTTCTCCCCTCAATCAACTCCTCATGTCTTCATTTCAGTCAACTGTTCCTGTGCTTCAAGAACGGCAAAGTCTATCTGCCAAACGGGACGGAATTGTCGAGCGAATTCCACTTTTCGGACTATCAGAAGATGCCCGAAGGCACGATGCTCTTCCCTGGATCTGCCAAGTGCGCCACGTTCATCGAGGGACCCAAGGGCCGCAAGAACGGCAACATGGCTCTCATTGTCGATGGTTGGTCTGACTCATTTCATCCTTTCTGCACCTATCTCTTTTTTTTCGTTTTCTTTATTTGGAAAACTCATCTTTTTTCACTTTTCCCTTATTCTTGCGCTTTTCATTCTTCGTTCAATATTCACATCAAAATGTTCTCTTTCAGCGAGCAAGGCTCCCTTCCACGTGAGCGAGCCCCTTCTGAACAAGTACAGGAACATTTTCAGCGGAGACCAGGAGCTGGCCAACTTTGCAGCAAATGCAGGGTCATTCTCGCACATCGTCAAGGGTCTCTTCGTGCAGACGACACATCTCGGCCCCAAGAAGCTCTTCAAGATCATCGATATCGCCCCTGACAAAACTGCTAGTGAAACGATGTGAGTCATTTGAATCAAAGTGAATGATCAATGAAAAACAGCAGTGGGTGGAGATTAAAAGGGCGTGGAATGATGCATAAAATTTAGAAAGAGTTATGCCTTCATTTTGAAACTATCTGCTGAGAAATAGGAATGCTTACTTATAGGTTCGAATACAATGGCAGTCCAATCAGCGTGGCCGTGTACTTCCAGCACCGTTACAACATCGCCCTGCATCAGACAGATCTCCCGCTGGTTCGCTGCAAAGGACTCAATCTGAGGGACGAAGTCTTCCTGCCTGCAGAGCTCTGCGTCATCGCTCCCAATCAGAGGGTCACCATTCAGCAGCAGACGCCCAAACTCATGAGGGATGCTATCAAGGTGAGCACGATGGAATAAACAATGCATAAATGTGCTTGAGTTTGATGAGAACACTGCTTGATAGCAAAACAGTAGTAACTAGAAAATTTTCTCAGTGTTAGTCTTAGTTTTTCTTCCTGAAAAATCCAGAATAAGTCATTCCATTTTGTAAATAGGGTCATAAGTCGATATCCCAAATTGTGATGTTCGGAACAAAATTTTTGCTCAGAGATTAATATGTGGATAGTAAATAAGGCTTTTGTGAGAAAAAATAACTAAAATTTCCTAATTGTCAAAATTGCAAAAAAAAAAAAACATCGCTCAAAATGAGCATATTTTGGCATACTTCAGATTGCATAGACGCGCGTGGGCGTAAAAATTATAGGCTAATTTTTGGCACATAATTATTTTATTGGATTTATTGTCGATTTAGACTAGGTCTTTCACGACATTTTTGGTGTGAAGAGTACTTCCTTCTCAAATTGTTTATTCCAAATTTTATCGTTTCTTTGCCAAAAACGCATTTCTACAAAGGGGCGCGCGAGCTTAGGGGGACTCTATCTATATAGACTTCTAAAGAAAGGCTTTTCGTAATTCGAATGACATTAGTTGGAACTTGAGCATTTAGTAAAATGATGATCATTCTTTAAGATATGCGCCATGCCTCCGAAGCAGCGCCAAATCGACACGAGAAAGAACATGAATGCGATGCATCTGACCAACCCGGAGAACCCCTTCATCAATGCGCTCGGAGTGCGACTCGTCAACGATCCCCTGACTGTGGCCGGTCGCCAGTTGGACTACCCCACGATGATATACGCGGTGGACGTCACCCATGCGAGGGAGGGCAAGTGGCGCGGCACTGCGGGTGGCTATGTACAGGGAGGCCAAGTGGGTGTCTGGGCGATGTACTTCATCGCCAGCAAGACGGACAGATCTGCCAACACGGAGAAGTGCTAGTGAGTCATTCAAAAGTATAGCGAAGATTGAGGAATTCTTTCACTTCAATTTCGATTCAAATAATCGCTTTAGTGCATTCGGCCGTTCCTTCGTGCAGAATTGCAAAAGACGTGGAATCCAGGTAGAAGATCCCGAATTCGTGGGTTTCCTGCAGCTGGACGAGAGAGATGTTGAAGAGCAGGTGGCTGCGCTCGAAGACATGTTCTCCAAGGCGAGGTCCCACAAATGCGAGTTCCTCTTCACAGTCACTTCGGACAAGCTGCCAACCCACAAGACCATCAAGTT
The DNA here is from genome assembly GCA_002287525.1 of Diploscapter pachys. Taxonomy (NCBI): domain Eukaryota; kingdom Metazoa; phylum Nematoda; class Chromadorea; order Rhabditida; family Rhabditidae; genus Diploscapter; species Diploscapter pachys. The sequence goes on from LIAE01007175.1 coordinate 19,218, forward strand.
CTTGGAGAGGAAGTACCAGATCCCCAATCAGGACCTCAAAATGTCCACTTGCAACAGGGTGAGTAGTTCATGGCTGAGTCGAGGGTGATGATAAACGAGGAAAACTTCGATGATTTTGCAGATCGCTGAAAACGTGAAAAGCGGCCAGACAATAGAGAATGTGATCAACAAGTTCAACGTCAAGCTGGGCGGCCACAACTACAATCTCCACACCACGCACATTCACAGCCCCAAGTGAGCAGGAAAACTCGGGAATTGATTTTCGAAGACTGTCTGAAGCACAACTAGCTTTTCGAGAAGAAAAGAACATTTTCTTCTTGTAGGCGCTCAACCAAAGAATTGCTCACATGCAAATTGTGCAAGTTGGCGTCAATTTGCGCAACATCAATGCTCTCATCCCTTCTCCTCACTTTCTTTTTCCCTTATCTCTCGATCTCTAAGCATTGGTATCATGCAATTGACAGCACTTTTCACACACTCCGCATGCGAATAATTCTTTCGCCACGCGTCTACAATATTGTTGTGTATTTAGAAGCTCGGCAATTTCACACAACAAGTAAAATCAATTATAGGAGAAAAGGAAAAATTGCAGGGAGTACCTGAAGCAGGAGAGGATGATCGTTGGAATCGCGCAGTCGGCTGTCGAAGGCAGGAACAGGGAGACCAAGGAGCAGCGCACTGTGTTCGGATTCGCTGCCAATTCCAGCCTCAATCCACAGGAATTCGTGGGAGGATTCAGATATCACAAGGATACAGAGGTGAGTTGAATGAAGGGAAATTGTCTTTTGTTCCGTCCAGACTTATAACTTTTCTGAAAACTGCAACTGCACTACACTGCAGAATTTTAACACTTTTACCTTTTGCAACGGCACTGCAGTTGTTTCCTTTCAAATTTGGAATGGGTAGTCCAAAAAAGTGGGTGTGGACGGACGGAGTAGGCCGAACAGGATACCGAGGAGCATTCTTATTCAAGCATCGAAGATTATGATTTCAGAAGGCAACGGCCGTGAAGACGATCATCGCGCACATCATCAAGCAGTACGAAGCGAGTCACCAGGGGCAGCATCCTTCCGAAGTGGTGATCTACTGGAATGGGCAGGCCGAGGGCGAGATGTCCAAGGTGCTGGGTGAGGTCGTCCACGGGGGACTCCAGCAGGCCTTCGCCCAGCTGCCTCGCGCTCCTCAATGGACCTTCATCATGGCCGTCAAGCGACAGAACAACATTCGCATCTTCAAGACCGATGTTCGTTTGTTTGCTTCTGTCCTTAATCAGGTTTGTCGATGCAGATCAACCCCGAAGACCGTCCCTCGAAGCAGAACATCCCCGCTGGCGTCGTGGTCGACTCGCAACTCACCGATCCTGTCAAGAAGCAATTCTTTCTCAATTCTCACACCACTCTTCAGGTATGTGAATGAATTCACAAGTTTCATTTTTTTTTCTCTATACACACCCTTACAAGCCTCGTTATGTCAAATAATGAGAAAAGTCAGAAATAGTGAAAGAAAACGTGAGACGAAGACAGTTATCTTTTTCTCTGACCACGGTTAAGGTAAATGATGTAGGACGTCACCAAAGAATAGGGCTTGTAAAGCCGTGTGTAGTGATTGAAATATAATTTTCACGTTGAACTTTTCTCATACCTTCATTTCATCTATCTCCAATTTGCAGGGTTCTGCAGCGACTCCCTGTTACACGGTGTTGCACGACGAGTTGAATCTGTCGATGGACGCCCTGGAGACGATGACCTTCGGCCTGGCGCACCTGCACCAGATCTGCTCGATGACCACTTCCCTGCCCACTCCTCTCTACGTCGCCACTGAATACGCCAAGAGGGGGGTCTGCCTCCTGCAGGAGAAAGTGTAAGATGTTCGCGATATTCGCATGTGAAGGTTCATTCAATAGTTCATCAGTGTTTCTTTCATCCACGTCTTATAAATTCGTCAGAAATAGTCGGGCTAATTTTTCTTGTTCAGGAAGATGAGCGGCGATGCTCCCGAAGACGAGCTGACAATCGAGCTGGGCTATGCAGACACTGTGATGGCCGATCGCCGCATCAATGCCTGAAGCTCTTTTCTCTGGCTCTGTAGGTCAACATCCTTATCCCCTCCCCTTTCACCTTTCCTCGTTTATGCTGTTCCCCTTCCCTTCATTTTTGTTGCTTTACTTGAGACATTTTCAATTCGGCTTTTCGACTCAATTCTTCATTCATTTCACCCTCCACTCGTCCCAATCGGGTTTTCATCACTTCCTATACTAAATGTCTCCCTCATAATAACCTTGCACTTGATTTTGAACAATTCGAGAATTCTCTAGTTTTTATGATGTTTCTGATCTTCGTAACTTTTTAACCATCTGATTTTCCCTTTACTTAACTTATTTATCTAGTTTATCGCTTTCTTGTAAATTAACCTTCTCATCTTGCATTTACTCATTCATTTTTAGATACGTTTTCTTTTGCCGTAGTGATTGTCGATGCGATTGTGCATTTCATTTTTGCGCATTGATAACATAAATACGTCATTTTTCAGAATTACACTTTTCTCATTCGATTCGCTGATAAACGAACGTGCTCGACTTACCACGTCCAATTTGCTGCACATCACGATTTGAGAAGTTCGAAAATTTTGAGGAGATGATAACGATGGTAACCTCGAACATCTCCTTGGTGAACCATTTCTCTATGCCCGATTTTGGTAACTCGTTTGGATCCGATGCTTCCGCACAGCGCTCAGATGGTTCCTTCGCTCTGGAAATGGGCTTTGGACAGTAGTCGGATATACCCAGAATGGTAACAGCATGGTAGAGAATGGTAATAACGATTTTGATTTTGGATATGAAATCGGAGACTAGGACTTTTCTGGAGATGTTGGATCAAGAAAAGGCGTGCTTATGAGCAAACATTGGGAGAATTCAATAAATAAGGGTCTTTGAAAGTCTCCGATTGAAAGAGAAAATGCATGGACTGGTCACTCGGTCCGGCGTTCTATTTGACTTTCCGTCACTCTTATCGATGATTTTTTTAAGATTTTTATTCAAAATCAAGAAGAAAACTCCGCACAACAAATATATAAAAACGAAAATTACAAAAAGAAAATGCGAAAGAAAGGGATTTCTAG
>LIAE01007179.1:0-38680 GCA_002287525.1 Diploscapter pachys
GCTGACTACGATGCGTACTGTCTTGACTGATATCGACTAAACTTTTCTATATAAAAAAAATTCGAATCCCCAAACTAACCAATATTGCAAACGACGCTAGCTGCTTCGTATAAACCGAAATTCTGAAATGGCAACTTTTCTCAAATATAACGATTTTTATCCTTACAAGGTTTTCCGACATTATTCCTTCGAGGCTTTTCATACGACGATTATCTTTGTTCTCAGTTTTAAGTTTGAAAGATCCCTTCTGATTTTTTGAAGATTTTGAGGAACTAGGTCCTAACTGAAATTTGAAAATCTGTAGTTCATACTACCCCCGAAAATTTTAGTATTATCAATGATCAATTACTTGAGACGAAGTAAATTATACTGATTTTGATGCACACTAATCAGCGTATTGTTTGCAGGTGACTTTTTCACTATTATGCCATATTCAAAGAATGAGGCAGACGACTATTTGTGAATACTCAATGCGCACCTTGCATATTCGAATTTGTGTATCATTTAGTTAGTCTCAAGTTATCGGTCATTGACAATATATAGAGCTCGAATCTTCGCTCAGTTATGCTGTCTATATAATCATCACAGGTGTTTCAAATAGCTCAAACACATCGTTTTCTAATAGCTCAAATGCATAAAATCATACTTGATGACAATTTTTTAATCTAGACAGATGCTTCTGCAAGATTAACGACTAAAATGATCTTCGTGAAGAACACTCAAGTGCAAATTTGTAGCCTTTCTATCGAATCTGAAATAACAAACACTCACATTTTTACCGTCCGTATTGTGGTTGGGTGGGGAGTATTCTGAAAAGAAAAATATGAAAATACAAATTTAGTCCTATTCCAAGAAATTATCCAGTGATAGTAACAAAACTTACTTGATTTTTCGACTCTTTTAGACTTCAGGTTCATTTTATTCAGATCATTTAGGAATTTTTCGTCTAGAGTGTCGAAATTCTTGTCTTTTTCTCTCGAATGTCTCAAGGAAGAGGATCGTTTATATGAATCTCGTCTGGACATATTAGATTCTTCGATAGTTGAATTTTCAGAACTGGTGATAGAACCGAGGCAAGCTTCTCTTAAGACGACGATGTTTCGATACTCTGTAAACATTCCGTCAGATGCTAACGACGTACGATGCATTCAGAATTAGAAAATATCTCGATCCAGCAGATTTTAGACTATGATTAAATAACTTATCGTTGGAATTGTAACGCATGACAGAATTATTGGGCGTGAGAATAGGACGAAGGTAGTTTTGCACAAGAAGTTAATTGTTGCGTCGATAAACAAAAATATCCCCAGGAAGGCTGAGAGACAATGCGAAATGTGTGAACGGAAAATAAAATTAGAACACGAATATATAAGGAAAGCATGATATATGAGAGGTGTGCGTGCCTATGCATCTAGAACTCGCATAAAGACATTATTGGTGCAGGTATAACGAGTCGAGATTGCTAGAGTTAAACACACCTCATCTTCAGATTAGGTGTTGAAATATGGTAGGAAAAAGTTCGCTAGGTTATTCTCAGCATATCACCAATATGTGGGTATTTAATTCGACTTAATTTAGTTACGGCTGAAAACATATTATCACGACGATATGTGACTATTGTATAAAAGATTAACGATGGGCATTATAACTTGAATATTGAAAGGGAAATGAAATTGGGCTGAATTAAAAATGTAGCATTTATTATTTTAGTGAGAATATCGTTTTGTATCTTTGCTTTGTTGTTAGTTCTCTGCTGGAAAAGCTATTTCCTCTTCGCCGCAGCAAAATACCTCGAACTCAATTCTTAGGCGCTGTGTTCGGCGTAACTGTGGAAACTGCTAATTGCATAAGTACGAACGAAATGCCGACATATGAAACGAGACAATGATATAAGAAATCGTGGAATTATGATGTAGCAGGGAATAAATGTCCAATAAGTTACATTACATTGGAATAATTTCAGGAATAACAAAATAATAAAAATCAAGGTGACTCTATAGGGGATACCGATGAAAAATCTTTGTCTCCGATTCTGAGCCTCAGAACATTAGTACCATGTCATCTGTGCATTATCCCTGTTAGTTTTTAATGAAGAGAAAACTGATCTAACATCATCTTTCTGTATAGCCTTTTCCTAAGTCCAAATAAAATGTTGTTTCATTCTAGTGAACGCAAAACATATTGTGTTTGGGTTGACTATCTCCTCGAGGAGTCCACTCGAAAAGTTCAAAGAGTTGAAAACGCGAACACAAAGCGGAAAGAGAGACGAATAAAAGCTGGATTCTGAGATTCTTCGAGAGTTGCAAGTCGGCGAGAGTGTTTTGTGCTTATTTTCCTCATTGTCCTCTGCACGGTCAGAAGGATCTTCATATCTTCTTCATTTTAAGAAAGATATCCTTTTCCAGAGGGTCTTTGCTTATAGCTGATTTATTTATTGATCACCCGGAAGTCATTCTGATAATTTTATATGGTGAATTTCTATCGAACAGATTTGACCTTTCTGCTCGACAGAAAATTTTCAATTTATGGAGAATTTATGCTGAACAGACCAGATGATTTTCGTGCTATTTGATGCTAGCTTATTCTTAGGATGAAAGAAAGCCTATTCTACACCTGAATAGTTTATATTTGAAAGCGCAATATCTGCATGTCTTCCCAATTCTTTAATTCTTCTCATATCTCATATATCGTATGGCCACTTTTTCTCATCTTCTTCCCTCTCGTCCTCGTCAGCCCGCGTCTTACGCGTCGTCGTAAGTAGGCCATTGCAATTTCCGCGTCACTCCCAATTTCTCCCTCCGACAATCGTGTTCATATCTGCTTCTTCTTCTCGCTTGCATTTTTGCAGCTTCCACTCTCGTGCTATCCCAAGGCTACGTACGTGTGCGTCTGTTTGTCAATAATTACTTTTAATTATCGCAGCAGAGTGTAAAATTGTCCTGTCACTTTTTTCGAGAAAGCATAGCTTTGTCTTAGTTTTCTCGAATTACTGTCTACGGGATTTCGCTTTTTCATAGCGTAATTTGCTAAGTAGACATTCTTGAATCGTTCTGATCTGTGTGGACGTCGATTTCACATACAAATTTGAGGACGAAACAAATGCATCCCCGATCTTGAGATTGATTTTTATTCGTGCAAGTCTATCGACCCATTCGTAAAGTAATTGTCTTACTACGATCTCCAGCCCGATACCATATCTGTCTTCTCTCTGTCAGTATCGTGATCCCCAGTCCTGCGCGATTCGGAAGGATATCCATCGAGAGAAAGAAAGGGATAATCTCGCGTTTCCCTGTGCGCCTTCCGTTCTTCATCACTTTCTTCTAATTTCTCTCATTCTCCGTCCATCGTTCGTTCTTCTTTCGACAATTTTTACGCATCTTTTCCCGCTCCACTGACCTTTATCAGTCTTATCGATATCTATCATTACAGTTCTCCTAGTTTCTCTCCTTCCCAAGCCACCCCTCTCCTTGTTTTTCATCATTTCAGCGAAATTTCTACGTGTCTCCACCATTGATTGGCAAAATTATGAATGTGTTGATAACAACTCTAAAAGACAACTTGACAACCTCAAATTCGCAGAAGAGTGGCAAATTTCTTCTTCTATTTAGCATAATTTATGTACCCAGACAACTACCATATATTGTCACCTTTCATGTTGAAGACATAGATAATCCCTTGCCTGAAGTTTCGACCCTTTATCCAATCAAAGCTAAAACCTTAGCAATTAGCGTATATCTAACAAGTGCGGATTAGTCTGGGTCTTAACCTTGCCTGGCCCGGCTCAGGTACAGGTTTTCGTCGCCTCGTCCCTCCCAGTCTCCCCATCGGTATGGGCAAAGGGCCAAGGCCGCTTTCCCTCAGTCTCCGCATATGTTGGTGTCTTTCGCTCTCCGTCTTTAGGACGATCTCTCATCCCGATAGCCATCCACAGTCATTCGAATAAATGGCTATATGCAATACGCAGATTTCCTGATTTGTACGTATTTTATTTGAACCTAAGAAAATATTTATTCTTCTTCATTAAAATGATCGTTTTCATGATTCCTGATCAAGATATGCTAATTTTTAGTTCTACAAATCTGTTGATGACCAATTCAATTCTATCCATTTCTCCTCTTTCGGCATTTTTGCATTGAATTTCTCTCATGAAAAGAACACCTTTCGATTTTCTGTGACGAATTGATTATTGTTCGACCATTTTCTTCCAACAATAGGGCCTCGGACGCGTTTTCATCGATATATTCTTCGATTTTCTTCTGTCAGAGGCGAAATGGCATGTGACAACAACAGCGCGCGCATTTACCTCGTTTACTGCTTTTTTTTATATAACTGTTACATCTCAAATTAGAACTATCGCAAACGCGAATTATAAGTGTTTTGATTTTTTCACAGTAACTTACAAACCTCAAGCTACGCGAAGAGTGGAGAAGAATTCCTTCCTGTTCTTCCATACCTACTTCTTACGATTTGAATGTTTCTAAGTAGAGTCATTTTTTTCCGCGTTCCTCCACCAGGAAGCGCTTGAATTGTGAGAAGTTTCGATTATTATGCCATTCGTTTCCCAGCTGTTCCATTCTTGCCAATTCCATGATTCCCTCTTTAAGATGCATTTATGCATTTTCGCACTGATGCCTTATGTCTAAACAGGATTCCATGATTCGCTTGCTTATGAATGAAAACATCGATTATCATGATGCAATGTTTTCATATTTGTCAAAATATTTCTTCCTGACAATCACTCTTCCGTGAACTATATCCAACTTTCACTTGATCTCATCTCACTTCTTATCAACCAGATAGCTTCCATATCAATCAACACTTTCACCAAATCGACCCAGTAGTTCTTCTTGTTTTCCAGAATTCGTCCATTTTGTTATAGGGTGACTACAACGATTGTTTATATCGCGCATCCATCCCACTACCTTGTTACTGTTCCTCACAGTTTATTTCAACCGGTTCTCTGCCCGTATTTCGTGCTGCTGCGAATGGCGCTGTTGGCAATCACATCAATCGATGAGTGCGCGGTGCGAGCGTCCTGCCTGCCTGCCTGCCCTGCCCATTTTGAGTCTCTTCAACTGCCCCCACTTCCATTCGAGTTGCAACTCTCTTAACACCGATGGAATGTCCTTGCCCGTGTTCTTCACTTGTCATCTGGCGCTTGGCCTGTCCTGCCTTGACTGATTCAATTCGTCTGATTAGTGCTGACTTAAAGACGATTGATTTTTAGTCAATCGTTTCAAGAATTTTGGAATTTGGTGAAAGATCCAAAATGGTCTCTCTCCATCTGAAGCATCGCTTACCTTTAATGCAAGTCAAATTGTATCACATTTCAAGATTTTTCACCTCAGCAGTAAAGCATTCGGTTCAGTTCCACTAATTCCATTAACTATGCGCCTCAATTTCTCATCACGTAATTGGGCGCAGACTTCATCCATTCTCTATATGCACTCAACTTCTGCCCAATCGAGCTAAATCGAGTACTCCTCATCCTCCAAGTTAGGCATTTTCTTCGATTCCAGGCGATCGACGCACCTCGCGCCATTCATTCTCCTCTTCTCTTCAAGTCTTCCTCGACCTCTTTCAACTGGTTTTCTCCCTCTGCGACTTTGCAGCAGCATTTTTCTGCTACTGCGTCTTGTTTCCCTAATTTCGTCTCCTACGGGACTTCTTCGTCTTTCACATTCAACCCAATTGCTTCTACAGCAGATATCATTTCCACGGCGATCTCATTTCATTGCAGCCAAGCGTAGAGCCTGATTTGATAACCACAAACGGCTTGCTTTACATCCGGAAAGATTTCCAATTATTATTCATACAATCGTTCGTGTTCAGTGTTATCTGATAGATTGTCCGATTTTTAATCACACGCTCTCAGGAGATGGTTCTGCCTCTGTGCAGGTGCCGAGTGCTGTACATTGGTTCTGCCGTGCCAACGATCACGAAGGATGGACTTCAAGGAATTCAGCAGCCACTGAAAGAACGATACCCCATAGAAGATACACCGGAAACGAGAGGAATTGATTCATGGTTTGACTCGTGGACTCGGGTTCTCATCGAGAGCATAAGCATATATATTTAAGGCTATCAGTGTGGTCAAACGGCATTCTTCTCGAGTACATCGAAGGCGACAAGAAGAGCGAGACCAACTTCTGGCCCATCAATACCCTTCATTATTGCGCGGCAGTAAGATTCGTCAATATTAGCGGATACGCCATTGAAGGTTGCAATTCCTCCATTGTATCCAAAGAAATGCATCCAGTTTAGGCGGCGGAGAACGCTTTTTGCCACTCGACTCGCCATTTGCAAATATTCCCGACTCGCCTCATCCACCCATCTTCGCAGCCATGATGAGGAGAACGACTGGAGTTAAAGTACGCGCGATAATTGACCAATTTGGTTACTTCGTCAAGTTTCATGAAGGAGTACAAAGAAACTATACTCGTACAGTGCAGCAATTTTTCAGCTGTAGAAGAGTTTAAATTGTTACGTCTAGACCAGACATAAGTTGAATTTAATTTCTCTCAGGTACTCGAGTGTCACGGATTTATCTGCACGAATTCGAAAGCGGCGAACGCTCTGGTTCGATGCTGCTTCCACGCGTACGCCGACTCGATCTACTTGAAAATGGAAGATAAAATCCCAGGGTTGAAAGCCATCAAGGCAAGTTAAACGCCGAGGAGAAATTAGCTGCTTAAGATGCAACTTCAGGAAGGGCCGAGTGGCGAAAGATCGCCCGGCAGCCCCGAAAGCGACATCGACAATCGATCACTCGAGGCAGGCGAGGATCACGTAGATCAGAGACCTCCTCATAGAGTAACTCGCTTAGAATTTTAAAACTTGATATCGACTCTATAGAATAGTACACTATGCTCATGATGCTAAGCTTTCTTTTACATCTCAAAATCCTCAGATCATGTACAAATTTTGATTGTACAAATTCACCGACACCAAGAAAACAATCATCAACGTGTTATAGACTTGGGAACGACGACAACAGGACGGCGAGTATGATTCAGTCAGCATTAGCAGCAGCATGGTACGCGGACAAAAGAAGGCCGCCAGTGAGACTGGTGGGTAATTCTTCCGTAGTTTTTGCGAGCGTATTTGTCGCTTCATCATCACCTCTCAATATACTATATCGAATCTCGTAATTCGGGTATTGTCTCATTGGAATGTGACGGAGACAGCGAGGAGGAAGAGGGATGCGAAAATGAGTGATGAGAATGAGTGGCCTTGCGTAGGGAGCGATATACGAAATATGTGAATGACATTGGGATGTGCGGATGAAGAAGGGGATAGAATCGGAACGAAACCGATTATGAGAAGATATCATCAGTGACGTAGAATTGCTTTAGGCAGAGGAGCGCTCGTGCCCTACATCGATGGTCCGCCACTTCGCCGAGCCGGCTCCGACATTGATCTCGCATTCCGTGAGCGTGGTCCGCAGCTTAGAGGACCGCCGCCCCATGGAGGACCAATGCCTCCGTTCCCTCCACCAGGAGGATTCCCCTTCCCACATATGCTCGGACCACCTCCCCCAGGAATGCGCGGGCCATTCCCGCCACCCCCTCCGCACATGATGAGGCATCCACCTCATCCGGCCTTCTTCCATCCTCCGGTATGAGGGTTTTTTTTAAGAAGACTTGCAAAACAAATGTTCAATTTTCAGCCTCCACACATGTTCCCTGTGCCGCCTCACATGAGAGGTCGCTTCCCTCCGCCCCCGCCGCCGTTCTTCCCTCATCACTTCGGACCTCACCCAAGAGGCGGTCATCCAATGTTCTGTCCGCCGCCGCCCTTCGGTATGCCACCCCCATTCAATAGACCAACGACCCCCGAGGGACCGATCATAACTGGTAGACTTTTACAAATTGCCCTGATCTATGTTCACAAAATAGGCCCCGAATCAGTCTATGGCACCATGAGAAGAAACGCTTACGAAGAACCAGCGTACGTCGCTACTGGACATGGTCTCATTCCAGAAGCGTCCTACCAACCCAGCAACTATCCCGATGATCATTACCAGTCATATTATGACACTTTTAAGAAGCGGACTTTGAAGAAGGTAATTCTTGGAGTCTTTTTTGAAAAAGAGGTTTGAACTGATCAGGGTGGACCTGTCGAGTCGAGTAGCATCGCGTCGACGAATCGGAACGAGACAGTCTGGGACCAGTACGAGTGGAGCATCTACCGCAGACCACACATGAATGAGCGAGCCTTCGGCGGAACGCTGAGATCGACGAAAGACACAAGCAATGCTACGTTGAATCGCTCGGACAGAGCCGAGGTCGCTTCTCAGACCGTTGAAGCAGATGTAAGCCTTTAGAAATTTTGTTTTGCCAGTAAGTCAACCATCTGTTTGAAGAACTTTTCACTTGTTGAATATTATCTTTTTCAAGCTGATATACATGTTTCAATCACCAATTTTCCTGATCGAATCTTGATTTTCTCTTCAGATTATCAGACCCGACACCCCACCAATCGACTATGACGCCTTCGAGAACATGAAAGTCAACGCCGGCAAAAATGGAGGACCCTCAACTTCGACACCTAATAATCGAATGCCTGTCTACTAATAATTTCCATGTTCTTACTTCTACTCGAATTATTTGCCAAATTTTCTTGCCTTCACTTGAATTTCATATTGAGAATATACACACTATTACGGAAATCACAATACGCTATTCGTGGGCAATTAATAAAAGTAGCGTCGAAAAACAGACTATAAAATTATCGTCATATGAGTTTTCTGAGCTGAAAAGTTTAGCATCCAACATTCTATTAGTAAATCCCTACTCTACACCTTATGGGTAAGCTATTACTTTTTAATTGGCTCAAAATACTCATATTCGTTCAATTTTTGTGGTACTACTTTTATCAATTGCCCTATTTGTGCCTTATTTGTTTCGAAAGATGTAGCATTTGAGAAATTTTGAATATTTATGTTTTCTTCAGACTGTGGCCTTTTCACTTGTTTTAATACGCATTTCATTTAGACTACTTTTTGCGTTTACGAATATAAATATTTGCTAGTTTCAAAATATGAGTAAACACGTTGAGAAATTATATTGAAAGATGATACTGCCATGTAATTTTAATATCCAACTTTCCCAGATACATTTATTTTCACTTGCAATAATAAATTTTTCGAAAAATATCACATAGCGTTGGCTCTACATCAAAGCTGTCAGAAGCACATGTTGCTCATTTTTGGACGTAATGACGTGAAAGACGTGAATTTTAAAATTCCAGTAAAATGGTTACCTTCGAGGTTCCAAAAATCCTGGCCAATAAACAAACGCACACGTTTCGAATTGTTCAAGTGTGTGTATGTGTGTGCAATGGCAAATTATCGATCTTCGCGGGGCTGGATGGGGTGCGATGCCTAAGGGAAGAAGACGAAGCGAGGAAGCTTCAAGCCGAAAGATGGAGAGAGAGTGGACTCGGCCAGGGACTGCTTAAGAGAGCGCAGAGAGTGCTGACGCGCAAGCTGCTGCAGCTCCCCAGCTGCAACGAGGCGAGCAGGACGAAGCGGACGTGGAAATTCTTCCCTCAATCAGGCCCCGTACCCGCTATTTCTCATCGAGTCGACGACCCACATCCGTAAACTTCACGACAATCAGTAAGTAATCCGAGAATTTACCAGCTTTTTTCCTGATGTCGAAGAACCCGGAAATCCAAGAAATGAACCCAAGCATAAATTCTTGCAAACATTTTGTGGATTGAGCCAGATGCCCATGCGATTTCGAGAATTTGATTTTATGATGGTGATTTCAGATTGATGTGAGCTGAAGTTCAAGATGGCTACAACTAGGGCGGCTACTTGTAAGTATTACGAATTTATAAAAAATAATATGCATGAAGCTCGAAAAAAATCTAAGTTTTCAAGAGTCCAAAAATCCCATTAAATTTGGTAGATAAGCAAATGAGAGACTTCTTTTCTGGATTTTCCCCAATCCACTACTCATCAATCTGTGCGTGTCGCGAGGGAGCTCTTGAGCTAGATTTTGGACGACAGCGGCAATAAATAAGCAAATTCGTCATTAGGCGATAAATCACTAAACCCCTAATTTATGCGATTCTATTTGAAATACTGGCTAATTTTATATCCACTTTTCTAGCTATCCTTTATCCAATCATGTATATGAAAAACTCCAAGTTCCGAAAAATGATGTTCCAATCACAGAGGAGAGCGGAGAAGTCGAATTGAGTTAGGCCCATAACTCGGAGCCTCGGGGCAACATAAGGGCAAAAATATTTAAATTGCCCGTATTCTTCTTACACTTCATATTTTAAATTCCTGCCGGAGGGGCGTGGTCGGGCTAGAAATAGCGTTAGCTTCGGGGAGTGACGAGAGAAGCTGGGAAGTACTGGAGAAGGCAAGAATGCGAAAGGGCGGAGTCGCGAAGCAAGGGGACTAGAGCCATCGAGTGACAATATGCCTGAATGTCATCCGGTATTATGCCAATGTAACTCCACTTAATCCAGTACCAATTAGCTGCTCCACTATCCAATAGCGCTAAGCATGGCATTTCTATTGAAATATTATACCTGTAAGTTCGTTTTGATACCATCATAATGATCTCCAGATTTGATGATCCTAGATGGAAATTGAATTTTCAGTTTCCGCCAAAATCAGGACTTTGTCCGAGTTCCAAGTCCGTATTTCCACCAACCAGCAATCACCAAGCAATGCCGAGATCATCACAACGCTTCGGTACTTCCAGCAGACCTTGATTGGGTAAGCCACGTCTAAGGACCATTAGCCAAAATTCTAATACCAGGTTCAAGAACAGCGTGTGGAGTTTGTTGAAGGAACATAATATAAGCCACACGGGGAGAAAAATGGGTGTGCTTCTGCGGCGACGAAAATATGCTAGTCTTTTTCGCTAATTAGAAGCGAATTCATTGGTGCCGAGAAGTCACGATTGTAAAGAAGTGCTGCTTGCATAAATACGGCCCGAGAGCTCATTAGTGCACCAATTTGTGCCGTCCAACCACCATAAACTCCAATGCAGGCTAATCACACCACTTCAAATTTAAATTTAGCAAAAATTTTGCAAAGTTCGCAAAATTATAACCTCCAACTAAAAAGCCAAGTCTCTGGCCTTCCGGAGTGCCAAGATTGCATGGAAGACAAAGGTGAAGTGCTTGGGGTGTTAAAAATTCATTCTCTTCGAGGAAGAAGTAGCATAGAAAGAAAATAGCTAAGTTAATTTAGATGATAGCGAAATTTTGTAGCGTTAAAATGAGAACGTAAATAATTGAGTATCTCATTGTCCGTTTGGAAAATTAAGAACTTCCTTTCTTCGATAATCGCTTGTTCGTCTTTAATAAGATGGAATTTACCCAAAAAGCACCTCAAAATTCAAGTACTCCTTCAAATTTGACTCGAAACATTTTTCCATCCATCCGAAGTTGAAAATGACAAATTACATACGAAAAATACTGACATAAATAGCTATGAGTAGAGAGCGCAAGTGCTTTTCCAAATTTTATGTTGATGGGGTTTGAAACCTGCAGGAATATTGCGGGACCCTTTTAAATGCTCAAATTAAAAAGAAATTTGCGATTTGGGACGGCCGAAACCATCTAGTTTAGTCGATAATTGTCTTTATTAATGTCCGCGATCATCCGTCAATGAAAATTAGAATTTATGTACACTCGTGTCCATTGGTTGTGGGATTTGAAATTTTCAGAGTATGATCTACGTCCTGGTGACCTCAACCTATTAAGCGCCGAAAATTGCCGCCTCAAGGGATCGAATTTTCGATCATTTTCGCAGCCTTTGAACCCCACAACAGATGTTTTCGTTTATTTTCCAGGGTCGGCTCAACCAGGACTTTTGGAGAGGTCGAAATTCCCTGCAAAATCTCTGTCTTGAAATCCCACCATATTTTGAATCTTTTGCAGGAGTGCGGTTCGAAAAAGTCGTTTCGGAAAAATGTCAATTTCTTCATATTCAAATGAGCATTTGCGGTCTCTAGTTTAAGGGAAGGAAACGCGAGCTCGCGAAGCATTATGCTTCAGTGAACGATGATGTAGGTGGTGGAGTGAGCCGTTATTGAAGAAGTGAAATGTAGTACGAGTCTCACGTCTTAGAAAATTTGTTGGACCACTTTGAAAGACAAAAAAATGTCAATTTTCCTGATCAGAAATGTGAAGACGTGAGAAGCGGGTGAAATATTTATGAAGGCCTGCAAATGACACTCACATCTGGTGATGCCAGCGAAGTACCCAATTACTTCGACAATTCCGAAAGAGCCAAGCGTCCATATTTCTCGTATATGTATATATGTATCTCAAAATTATACACTGGATAAATGCTCCATGACATAAATCACCAAACAAATTACTCTCAAGCTTACGTCTAGGTTCCTCAAGGACTTCCCAGCCGGAAACACTCATTTCTGTGAGAAGTTTTCGACGGACCCAGCAAGATTCAACCTATTTCCAAATCTCAATTATTCCGGTCTTTATTACGCTATCGTAAATTTGCTGGATGTGTTCCCGATGATAGCATCGGGCCAAGCAGGTATTTTTTTTTCGAGAGAGAACACCCCTTTCAAGCTGTTTCAATTGCAGCCATCGGAGAGGCAATTTTGGACACGATGAAGGCTCTGCTAATTTTTCTGGACAGAGATTCCCTCGAGCAGGTTCCACTTCTGCTTGCGAGTCAATTGGGCGTCTTTCCCACTGAACTGGACAGAAATGTTTGTGAATATGTTTTGCAAAAATTTTAAAAGGATCTTTTTAGATCGTCCATATGTTAGCAGACGTCGTGCTGCCATATTCGGTCTGTGAAGAGACACTGGTACATCTTTCGATTCCAGGGGTGCTCATGCTGGTTCTTCAATACGGAAACGACCCAAGCCTGCACACTTGGATAACGGAAGGAGCGATGAATTGCTGTGAAGACGTCTATCACCATCTTCTCCAAGTCATCGCCAAAGGAACGTCGGAATCCAGAGTTGCTGCAGCCAATCTTCTGTTCCACTATTGGCCTTTTCCAAACCCTCACATCTTACATCGAAAGACCATTCAGTACAAACTCCATGCCTGGCAGCACATTCCCTGTCAATCCAACACCTGTGCGGAGAAAGGTCCAGCGGCGAAGAGATGTTTCGACTCGGTTGTTTGCACAGACATATCGGATACCTCCCCACCACTGTTTCTCTGCAAACGATGCTCGGACGACGTCATCGCAGAAAGGAAGGTGCAAACCCAAACTCTAACTCAGCCAATGCCGGCTAGCAATGCTACATGTCAGAACAAGGACTGTCAATCCCAATCTCGATTGGCCGTAGGTATCTGCTTCTCGCATGAATGCATCCGACCACATAACCATGTTCCAATGAGACTTTGCCAGGAATGTTTCATGTCGATGCACGAGGATAAACAAACGAAGCACATGACTCATAAGGGCATTGGATGCGTCTGGAACACGGTTCTTCAGTGGGACACTGTGGAGAGCATCGTGAAGCTGCTTCGAGAGACAACGCTGTTTGAAGTTGGTGAAGCTGAAGGGAAAAGACCAAAGTGGTTGAGGCAACTCGAAGGCGGACATTCGATGGGCAAAGAAATCGACAAAATGGCTGATGAACGCCGAATGCTGAGCAGATTCGGAGTCTGGCTCATGGCGGCGCTTTGTCCCCCTGTGGAAAACGCTGACAGACGAGCGATCGCCTACATCATGCAGAATGTGTTCCAATGGTTCTCGACCACGGCTCTTCTCCCAAATGACAGCATGGGAGCGAGTCTCGAGCAGTTGAAGACGGATTTCGCCTGCGACTGGATCAACATGGCTATAAGAATCCGCTACGACGTCTTCATCGAAACTCTATCGCCTCGGCCTCAGGATCAAGATGGCCGTCCTCCGTTAGATCAGACCAAAGAGGGACTGGGCAGGTTGCTGGCACTCATGCCCTACGACGTCATATCAATGGATACCTGGAGCAGAATCATGCCCATTTGGTTGCAGTACATCACAGAGAACTGCAAAGAGGAACACCAGTCCGAACTCAAAGTTCTGATGTGCAAGATATTCGAACCAGACCTGTGTCCACTGCCCTTCGACATTCACAAAGTCTTTGACTTCATCAACTGTCGTCTGATTGGAAACGACTACAACGAACTGTTCAACGCTTTGCAGTGGCTACATGTAGGAGTTGTCAATTTTGAATGCAAATTAAATTTCGAATTTAGCAACTTTCTCGTCTGGAAATCGCAATTCCACTGGACATGATCCTTGACAACTTTTCTGTTTGCTTGACAAAGTATGAAGCAAAACACTTTTCTTTTGACACTTGATATTTCAGATTGCCGACGATGCATATTCCGCCCCTGGAAGATAATGACTTGGAAGAGGAGGAGATATCTGCTCACGTCGTCGTCACCGACATTCTCGTTCTTCAACTCCGCCTGTCCGAAGTCGCAGTTCATGAGCTATCCTCACTGACCGAGAAACTGTTCGGCTGCATTGCTCTGTTGCTATCTTGCCCCATTCGAGCTGGACCTCATCAGTGCCACGACCCCGAATTGGATGGGTTCCCAGATTGCTCGCCTTGTCAGCAGGCAGCCTTCGTGCAACAGATGATCATGCAGGTTACGGAATCCGTCAGTCCGAAACAGGAAACGGCGATTCAGGCCAACGAGGATCAGGTCGATGATAATAGGAATACTCGAGTTTTATTCTTTAAAATTTAGTTTGATATATTGGATGACACAAGTTCTCCTACCCTGGGTGACAGTTCTATCCTTTCGCCGCAAACCGCTCCTGGTTCTGGCAAAGGACTTTCGCCAGCCAATCCTGTGCAGCCCCTCCTGCCGTCTGACAACTCTGGCAGTCTTTCTTCTGGAATGCGATTCCAGACGGCGAAAGTCGAAGTCGACCAAGCTGGAGACGAGTTCGTCGACGTGCTACCGGAAGAGGAACTGGAAATCGGTCTGGCTGAAGCCGTGACTTTGACGGCGTCCGACATTGGGATTGAGTCGGGGCAAGCGGTCAAGAGCACAACTGTCGAGGGAATCAAGGTATCCAAGAGAGTTTTTATGGCCTCCAAAAAATCTTCAGGGCCAACTAACTCCAATGTCAGCTTCGCAATCCAAAGCACTTGGCTCCGTTACGACGACCTCAACAGATTTCTGGGATACTTCCGTTGGAAGATTCAGATTCACCTTTGATCAGCTCCCCTCACAACTCAAGATGATTCACGCTCTACTCTTGAGTCTGGACTCGGCTGAAGATCCTGACGTGGAGTACTTCACGATGAACACTCTCAAGTATCTCTGTCTGCACTGTAACGCGTTAGCAAATGCTAGGCGAGAGTTTCGAGGATACGTCATCTGGACTTTGGTAAAACTAAAGAGATCAAGAATTTTCAATATATCTGAATTCAGGAGAATCTCATGGTCCCTAAACTATGGGCTCGCCTGAGATCTGACTTCGTCCAAGTCGGAGAACTGGCTAGTCTCCTGCTGCTCCACTGCATCACTTTTCCATCTGGCGAAGATCAGTTCTGGCGGATGGTCCACAGAGATTTCACATCGAGGCAATGGGAGAAGAGATTCGACGCGGTTGGCAAAGCCTATGTCATGGCGCATATGACTAAGGCAGCACCCGTGAAGGCTAACAAGGTGGGGAAACTTCGAAAATCTCTTCTAAAAATGAATCCGTAGGTCGTTCAAACAGCCCTCTCCAGCGTGTTCTACCACTTGGTCATCTCTCTGCACGACCCAACTCCAAGCGTAGCGCAACGAGCAATCATCGCCCTGCGAGCCCTACCGACGCAGACGCTGAAACTGATCTGCTTCTGCTTTGAATCACAATTTGACTCTTGTATTCTGGACAGACCACTTCTAATCAATGCGATCAGAATCCTGACGAACCAGTTGCCAGAAGAACAGACTCTTACTTTTGACTTCTTCATACAGGTTCGATAAAATTGCAACTATTTCAAACCAAATTGCTTCAGCGCTTTGAAACGCTCGCCATCGAAGCCCAAATGAGCAGCCAGTCAGAAGAGAACATGTTCGTCCAGGACCTAATGCACACAGACCCAATGAGCGACATCTACCAGAGAAAGGTAAGCACTGATTTCCTAAACGCGACAAACGCTGCTTGCAGCTGACGAAAGCCAGAAGGGCGATTGAAGATGCTCAAACCGCCAGATCGATTGTCAAGCATTTGAGAGAGTACGAGGCTTTGAAGCATCAACTGTTCCATTTACCCTCCGATCCAGGTACGCAAAACACTATCGAAAGCACACTTCCTCATCCTCACGTCTTTCGAAATTCGTGTGTCTTCATCCAAGTCACCGTCTTCAGTACTAACACTACATGTTCCGATGTTCTGTTTCACCCTCAAAGAATTCTTGCACAACCCCTGAAAAACCAACATTTGCGTGAATTTTCTAATATCACAAACAAAGTTCTGCAGTTTTGCAATTATGCACCCGTTTGGTGCGGTGGCGACAAAGAGGTCGTCTGTCAGAGGCGGCCCTCTCGTGCAGGGTGAAGATTTTGAAGGTCGTCACGATGGTGCGCGTCGTGAACAGGTGGAGACAGATGGCGGATAGCATAGCGCTGGGAACGGCTGGGCTCGTTTCCCTTATTGCCACGTCGGGTCATGCACTCCATTACGGACAGCCTGCATTGACTCCGACCGCCGCAGACACGACGCCTGTCGGTCAACCAATTAACACTGAACCCGAAGAGAGGCCAGAAAATAAGCCAAAGTGTATGTCAACCTCTTCCGATGCTCGTTGATGGGTTCATTAGGAAAATAAGTCTTGCACCGGGAAGTCATTAGAGTTGAGCTTTCTCGAGAAATCTACCAGAGCAACTCTCTTGACGAAAATTTACCTTCTAACCTTGGTTGGCACCGCATCGAAAGCACACAATTTTGGGTTAACACTGGGTAATGTGACTAGATGCAAATGAGGAGCATTACGCACAAACACAGCGCACAATGTCTAAACTCACGAAAATCACTGGTTTAATTTCTAATGGGGATACTCAAGCATGGTCTTCATGGGATATCTGCCTCTATCTGTATGCACCATCTATCAAGTCTCAATGTTATGAATGAATCCTGTCCGGGGTAACCAACATGTAATTCTGGGAGCTTGAACGAAACTTCTGTGAATGCGAGCTATCGAACATTTCCTGCAGATAATATGTTTTAGACGTCGGGTCGATGGATTTAATGGACATCAAGAAAATTTTTTAAAGAAAAGGTTCATCGATCTGACTGGAGAATGAATGAGCAATGTTAATGTTCTTCCTGTCTAACTTTCATATGTTTCCAGCGATCGCCGACGTGACAAGTCCATCTTCGGTGACGAGTCCGACTTCGTACGGAGCTGGTAGGACATTTTTGGATAGAATAAACAATTTCTCAGCTATCCATATTTGATAAGTTTGTATCCGAGGTATCTCTCGTATATCAGTTGGATATGAGCTTATCTGCTCTAGTGAATTGTAAGATTTCGTTTCTTTCAGCGACATTCCCCCAGCTTCTTAATAATTTCGAATAGCGTTAAAATGTCAACCCTTCCTCAACACTCATAGCGTCATTAGATGTAGGCCATATCGTGAAATTAACACCTTCTACAATAGTCATAGAGCCTCTACAAGTGAAAGCATAGAGTGAAATCGATATTATTTTTCAGCATAAATGTTCTTCGTGATAAATCTTTCAGATTGCAAAAGGATATTGGAGAATTTCGAATTAGCTTAAAACATTTTAGGAGGATACAGCCGACTTCGAGAATTTACCGACGAAGAGAGTAATTTATGCCTTCTGTTCAATCGGGTTGTTGACATGGAGAACCCCGAGAGGCACACCGTTTATCTCGTGATTTCGCTATTCGTCAATTTCTTGAGGTTACTATTGCGGAATTTAACCCATTAAAATAGATCTTGACTTTAGCAACAAGCATTCAACTCCTACCGATGAGAAGGCCAACGCCAAGAAGCAATCCCTACTATTCCGCCTATTCAACACCCTTCTGGGATATAGCAATACGGAGAAGTGTTTCACAATTCCGCCAGCAAGACTGAGGTATTCAAACCCAGTTTACACGAACTCACGGTTATTTTTTTGTTTAGAAAATCCGCTGTTTGCAATGCGTTTCTCAGTGGACTTCCGGAAATTTTTGATCTCAATCTTATCATTGGAAATCAGCTCCTTCCCACAGTCGTACAACTCCTGATGCATTTGCCATCACCCCAGAAACTTGCATCCGATCAAAATGTATCAAACTATTCGTTGAAGCTACTGAGTGCTCACATGAGACATCTATGGCTCAATTCGTTCATTTTGATACTCTACAAGGTGTGAACCCTCGTATAATCCATCCTCAAAAGAAAATAAGTTCAGTATCGCTTCGATCAAGTTCCAATATCGGACGGAGTCATGAAGCTCATCAGTATCGTTGTCAAAACATTGGAGAGTTAGTCGTGTTTTAGTTTTCAGAAAAACAAATGACGACTTAGGTCAAGCCCATGTTTGTTGCCC
The DNA here is from genome assembly GCA_002287525.1 of Diploscapter pachys. Classification (NCBI taxonomy): domain Eukaryota; kingdom Metazoa; phylum Nematoda; class Chromadorea; order Rhabditida; family Rhabditidae; genus Diploscapter; species Diploscapter pachys. The sequence goes on from LIAE01007179.1 coordinate 18,521, forward strand.
AGAAGCAGAACAGCCGAAGGACATTAGCATCTGGGAGGATTTGCAGAACGGAGATGATAATGACGACGAGGAAGAACGTGGAGGCGGAGGAGGAGGACTGATCAGACCCGAGAGTCTCACTGTCACCACCATTCAAGTAGAGCACAATTTCTGATTTACCCAGTATTTTCCATTGTTTTAGGAAAACGACGGAGAGATTACGCTGCATCCGAAAATCGTCGAACCAAGAACCAGAAAACGAAGCGGTGGAGCGAAGAAGAAGCAGAATGCTCGACCGGCTCAAAAGTAAATAAAGAAATAGTGAATTGAAAATCTCGAGGATGATTACAGCGTGGATCTACGATGCGGTCATTGCAATGAAGTACTTGAATGGCTTGACGAGGAGACGATCAGTCTGTGTCTGGTGTCGCTGGAGACGTTCTTGCACCGCGAGCCGGCCATGGCAGCGCCGATTTTGTTCAAAGTGCTTCACACTGTCACCAGACTGATCGACCATCCGATATACCCCTGGCACGACACAGACACCTTCGTTCCAGGAAACTGCAGAAGTGTCGCCAAGCAGATGCTCAGAGTCACTTTACACCAGGTAGAATTTTGAACACATCATTTTTTTCATGGTTGAACATTTAGCTATCCTCCTGCGGCATCTGCTTCCATCTCTTCGACACGCCCCTTTCAAAGCCTGCTCCGTTCTGGAGCGTGATTTCGCTGTCATTAGCCGATTTCCCCGACCTATCGCCGGTCTACTTCATTCAGCTGCTGCTGGAAGATCTTCAAGAGAATTGGCCTCCAAAGATCACCACGATAATGCGAAACCTAGCCGCGTACATTGTCGAAGTGCCTTCTGATAGCTATATGAATCATTGGAATAATGTGATCGTCCACATGGAGACGTTCTTCAGGAAATATCATACACAAGTACGACGACAAACGAGAATATCTTTGAGAAAAGCTCTTTTTAGATCACCACAGAAGGAGCGATGAAGCCGAATAAAGTCGAGCTGGAAAGTGCGATCATTGTCATGTCACATTTACTCAAGGTTCAGAACTTTAGCGCTTTTAAGGTCAGTTGCCTCTACAAGCAGTTTCTCACAAGACTATCTTTTAGTCCGCTGTCTCAATGGTCGAAGCTTTCTCGAAGTGGTTGGCAGAGGCTCTTCATGACTGCCCAATAAGACTCGAAGCGCTTCTAACAGTTTGCACTGCGTGCAATCGAGCACTGATTAGGGTAAATCTATTTTAACTTTGAAGAGTTAAGGGCATTTAATTCCAGGAACGTGATAAACAATGCATAACTCGCGCTGTAGTGGCAGAACTGATGCAGGCGATCAAGTTCAAGTGCACAATGCATCTTGATAACTATATGACGATTGCGAATATGATACTACAAGATGCTGGAGAAGGTGCCTAAATCCAATGCTCTTCTTTGCATTTTTTGTCAATAATAATTTTAAGACATTGACGTACCCCTACTTGATGACCAGTTTAACACAGCAGCTTCTGAAGCCGTCCGACCATTCCTGTTCGAGATTCTGGACTTCATTGCGGATCTTCATGTGTTGGCGAAACTGAAGGTTTTTTTTTTTCGAAACCTAAACATCAAAATTTACTATAATTCTTGCAGAAAGAGACGAATTCCGACGCAATTGGTGGAGACTTGAAGGTAAAATTAGCCGAAGCTATTGCAGCGGAAATGAGTAGATCCACCGCGAGAGACTGTCGTACTGTGATTCGATTCATTCCCTGGCTCATGAGTCCACCGTCAGTGACACAGGTAAGTAAGAATCAACACTCGATTATGTCCATTAACGAAGACCTTTTGCATGCGAACCTTTTGCCAAAGTCAATGGGCGTGTCAAAGGCTTGTTACTGTGTTCCACTGTTAGGCGTTTTTCAGTTGTTATTATTTGGCTTCCCTCTATGCTTTAATAGGAGAGAGATTTCCTCCTCCCGGAAAAGAAAACCAGGCAAAAGGATGAAGGGAAGCGAGAGGGGGATGCTGCGCTATCGTCGGGAATATTTCTTTACGGAACACATATTTTGGGAGTAAAGAAGGCGTGGCTTATCTTAGTTAATGGACATGATAGTGTATGATCAAATGAAGTGGAAAGCTTTAATATTTTAGGCAGCACCGGGCGCCTTTGCCGACTCGGTCACTAATGTGCGAGTGTTGTCGTGGCTCTTGCTCGGAGCCCTTCACGCGAATCACGCCTGTCTACCAGTGCCCATCGAGTGCAGTCAACACATGGCTGACTACATCCACTTCGTTTTGGCCGGGTTTGCCGATCAATCGAAGGTACGATCGACTAGAGTCATTAACTTGCATATAACGCTAACGATGTCTAAACTTACACCTATTCTAGAGAACAGAGGTAACCTCGAACTAATTGTCTGACAGAACTGTGTCTGTACACCCTTATATGGAAAGTCTTACACGATTCATTGCCTGATGAAGATTTCAGTGAGATAGTTGAAGTTTGAGCAAGGAACTGTTGAAAAACGATGATTGCGGTTCTCAAGATTTGAGTTAGGATTGGTTGATTGAATTGATGACGAGCGTATGAACTAACGCTTATTTGATGCGAAACCATGACAATGAATCACTAAAGAGACTCTGAATGACCTCGAACATTTAGCATAAGCCTTGGACGAAATTACCACCAGCAACTGATGATTGCATTAGTCGCTTATTCGACGTAACATTCATGATAATAACTTAGACCTTATCATTTTGAAGTTATTTTCAAGTCAGATCAAAACTTGGAGATTCAACTTGAAGATAGTCTTTCAAACCACACTGCAAGTTCCTAGCTCATGATTAATCGCACACGTAGACCGTTACGTTACTCCATTCATTTTTTCAACATCTAGCACTTTTGTTTGTCATCGACTTTAGCCGTTTTAATATTCTTGAACCTCTAATTTCATTTTACTACCCTATCACCCAAATTTAAATTATCCTGAAGAACTTTATACCAAAAGTCACCCACAAATCTCACCTCGTGCACGTAAAAACAAACCAAATGGTAAACTCCCATAAAATAACACCAAATAACAGAGTCCACAGAAGAGTGCCGTTTGAACGAATAAGTTCCGAATTTTGCCTTACTTACATATTCGAGCTACATCCATATATTTGGTTCCATAAAGTAGTCTTGACTTTGTTGTTTGTCTGTCCAAGAGTATGTCCGATTCTGTACCAGCTGTCTTTCACCCTCGCTCATCGTTTCTCAAGAACCTTATCCTCAATTTCGAAGTTGGCTAAGTTTTGAAGCCGAGAAATTTCTTTCAAGGATCAAAATTTCGTCCAGCTTGTTTCTAACCCCAAAGCGAGATGAAAGACAGTACGAGCTTTCTCCGATTCTAATTTGCTGGTCCTTTAGCAATCCGTCGTCCACATGTCAGCTCTCTTCCATGCCTTCCATCTCTGTCAACTCTGGACAGTCTACTGTGAAAGGGCTGCGGTCTTCAGGTCCTTCAGTCAGGGTTTTTTTGTTCAAAATTCGGAATTTAGTTCGACTACAGCCTTTGCCCACCTACTCGATTTCTGGGCTCGAGTCACGCCAGCGATTCTCCAATTGCTCAGTCATTCAAAAGTGGTAAGTACCGAAAAAAATATGGTAGAAGTCTCAAAACTCAAAATTCAACTTTAGCTAGCCGACATGGTCAATCTCCACTTCCTGAACACGATTCAAGCCCTCCAGCAAGTCAATTCCGCCTTACTCTGTCAACTATACTCAATGTGGGCTCCGATTCTAACGGCGTACCACAGTCAGATCCCGAGTCAACTGAGGTATCAAAAATGATCAATTTAGAGAAGAAAAATGCCATTTTTAGAATGAAACTCGACTCCTGCGAGAACCAGCCGTCCCTCGACGCACCGATTCTCTCGGAATGGCTCAAGAAAGTTCGATACAAGATCTCCCAGGTTGAGCTACAAACCTCTGCGGCGTCTCCATATTATAATGTCTAGAGTTTGTGTGTAAAATGAAGAGGTTTCCATATTCTCACAAATCGTCAAGTCTTTGTTATGCCAGATCAATAAATAATCATTATCGAAAACTCGTGATTGACTCACGCTCGGCAAGCACAACATTAGCCAAACTTCGTGTTGTCGATAAACAATAACTTGGAATAAAATAAAAGAGATGCGTTTATTTCTCTCCCTTCTGTGAATCAACGGATCTCCCTCGATTTGATAACACTTTTGGTCAATCTTTTCTTTTCTTTTCCCCAATTTTGTGCTAACACGATTTCGTGATATAAGAATTTTGCGAGCTCTTGCGGACGCGTATTTCCTAAAAAGATATTCTGGTGAACAACCATTTCCTCTAAACAAATCTCTCAAACGGCAGTCATTTCTTCTATTTCCTATTCTAAAATCGATTTTTCAGCGTCTTTATTGGATGTCTTCGAAAGTTGTCTGTATCGTGCGGATTGAAATTAAATGATTATTTCACATTTAATTGAATAGAATTTCTATATGAAACATGAGATTATTATAATAAAGCTTTATTCAATGTCAATTTTTCCAACTTCTCGCCATTTATTTTTAATTGGATCGTATCCCTCGATTGAACTACACCAATTTTCAGATGGCCATTTTTGAAATCTAAGTTAACAAATATTTCGCATAAAGATATGCAAAATCTCAACTCACCCTCCGATTGCATACAATTTCCCGTTAGCGACAATGAGTGAATGACAATATCTTGTATAATTCATATCAGCGATTTGAGAAATTCGACTGTCAACTGGAGCTGAGGGATCGAAACACAGGCAGGATTTTAATACTGGACCACTAAATATATAATGATGCATTATTTATCATACAAAGCTAACGACTTCCATCCTCCAGTTATGTAAATTCTTCCATTTAGCGATGCAACTTCGAAAGAAATTCGTCCTTCTCGAATCTTTCCGACTTCAATCCATTTCCGTTCATCGTCTGATAATCGATATATCTTTCTATTTTCACAACCATCAATAACTGAATATCCATAATTACAATAATGAATATGCTATAATGTGACCGTATAAACTTTCATCGCATGTTATTGTTTGAGCAAGTCCAATTGGAAAAGGAAATACAGGTCCTGTTTTCCATTTTCCATCGATTAAAACCTGAATAAATTATTTCATGGACTTTCATTCGACCTTCTTACATCAACTCGATTCGTATATTCTCTTGCTTTAGGATCCTTTCCACCCAAATAATACAATTTGTCATTGTAATAAGCCACAGATGCCAAATTACGCCATTCAGGAGGATCTGGTCCTGCAAAATTCTTTGAATCGACTATTCATGGATTTGTTGATAAAACCTCTTGAAATTTGTCGAGTATTCAAGTCAAATATTTCAAATGATTCATTTCCGCCGTTAATTCCAAAAACCTGAAGCCCAAGAAATTATTCAAAATAATGAACAAGAATTTACTTTATTCTGTGTAGTTGCTACTTGATATAACTCATAACAATTGTGGAATTTTGCAATCCTTTCGACTGAGCACGTAGATGAATTGAACAGGCATATTATATTGTTATCCAATACGATTGCGCTTCGTTTCTGAAATTATCACTTCCATTTTAGTAATGAGTTATTCATTTTCAAAATAAACGAGATTTTGGACTACCCTCATCAAATCCCTCAACGGTTTGTGATGGATTGAAGTCTTGCGATAATTGTTAGACAGGAATCATGCATGAGGAGACCTTGTTGCGCTTTTTCTCTAATAAACGAGAAATGACGATTTTGGACAACTTTCAATCGTTTGGATGTACAGTGTCTCAAGTTTTTCTCTTTAATTTGTTTTTGGAATAAAAAACTTAAAATCCATAAAAACCGAATAAAAATAAATGAGCGGATAGCGAACAAATGCTCGTCTCTCGCATATCCGAGGTTCAAAGGAGGGGAGAAAGAAAGACTCTCCTTTTATCTCATCTCAAGTAGCCAGCCATTTACAATAATGTAAGATGGTAGAATCGGATGAACAACTATCAGTCGATGAAATTGACTGAAGTCGTTTAGGCTGCGAATATGAGATGTAGAATGTTCAGATTGATTTTGAGGTGGATTATAGACTGTGAGGAAGTAGATATTGCACACGTTCTGCAACTCCTCCCCTAGACTCAACCCCCTCGAAATAGCATGCGTCCTGAAGAGATGGCAAAGAAAAAGGAGAAGGAAAAAAGAGGTGTGGCTCGTGCAAAATCGATTTGCAAAGAGTGCAATATCTACTTCCTCGCACTCCATAATAGCACGAAACTGATTATTGTAAGGAACAAACTTCAAACCTTTCTAACATTATTGCTAGGTTCTATATTATTATTTGGGGTTATTCGAACATTTTCTAACCTCTAAATTTTTTTATATTAGTTGGATAAAATTGTAGAATTAAATTCACACCTCTGTCATGTTAGCTATGATTGCTGCTCCATAGGCAACAATTTCATCTGGATTTAGATCATTCTTCAACTTTTCTTTGCCAAATTTATTGGTCAATAGCTCCTTAATTTTGGGGATTCGAGTTGAGCCACCGACAAGAAGCTGGGAATTAGGAATTTCATTAATAAAAAATAATGGAAAACTTACCACATAATTGATGTCGTTAACTGAGAGTTGAGAAGTATTCAGTGCCAAATCAACTTGAAATATTGCTTTATCTAATAGATCCTTGCATATAGTGTTCAATGTGCTTTTATCTAGTGATACATTTAGATCCACACTGCTAACTATCTCTAACTAAGAATAAGATGATAACATTCTCTCCGATATAATTATATCTTTTACGTTGATATTAACGGCTTCTACGTTATTTGATAATGCTTCTTTTGCCTCTTTGCACTTCGCCCGAAGTTTTTTGATCAACCTTTTCTTCTGATAAATATCATAGTTCGAAATCTTTTTGTATTCTTCAATTGCATATTTCATAATTCGAGCGTCAAAATCTTGACCACCTAGAAATAACTTCATGATTTTCTTAAATGCGTATTTACTTAGAACCGTACCTAAATGTTGCTTTCCAACTACAGCTTTAACCTCAACGTTGATTCCATTTACCTGCAGGATGCTCACATCAAGAGTACCTAAGTTACGGTCACTCTTCTCAGAATGTTCAAAATATATGAATCAGTGACGGATCGGAGCTCTCCGCCATGAAACCAGAAGTTCCGGCGAGTTTTAGAGGTCCTGATGCTGATCTCGATTTAAAAAAAAGTTGAAATCCCGGTTTCGCAATTTTTCAAAAATGAACTCCGACCCGTCACTAATATGGATATCAAATTGTACCTCCTCCAAAATCAAAAACTAATAATTTAGAGCTTCCAAGTTTATGGTATTCAGTGTAAGCAATTGCAGCGGCGTTCGGTTCATGGAGCATTACTTTCAATTCGAGTCCAGCCAGTTCAACTGCCTTCTTTGTTGCTTCCTGTTGTTTATCGTTGAAAAACGCAGGGACTGTCACAACGACACCGGTCACTTTTTGAGGCAGATAAATCTCGAAAAATTAAGTAAGCATTTCAGAAAAAATTCAAAATAATACCTCAGCTCTTTTCTTCAAGTATTTCAAAATTTCCGCAGAAACTTCCTCTGGTTTTAAAAACCGTTCATTAGGCTTTCCTTTATTTAGAACATAGCCAGCGCATTTCTTAAACCAATATTATCCCAAAAATATAACAATTTGTAACTGCATACATTTCTTGTGTCAACATAGAATGTCCAAAGTTGTCGATTTTCGGCGATAGGGAGATTGTTCAAGAACTCCCAACCGATTAACCTTTTTGAATCTTCAATTTTTTCCCATAACGGTTAGAATTTTAAACTTTTTTACCATAAAGGATATTAGTCATGTCCGTATTTGCGTTCAATGCTGAATTCCCTACTAATATTTCATTATCACCATACGCTACAACTGAGGGAACAATGTTTTTACCTGAAATTTCCAATGTTAAATATAAAAATACTTATTTACCATTATCATGATGTATCGCTTTCGGTCTGCCGTTTTCAATAACCGACACACACGAATATGTCGTTCCCAAATCGATTCCGATGTAGACCATTGCTTATTCTTTAATTTTTTAAATTGAGAATTTATACTGATTTAGGGAATAAATCATACATTCATGCGTAAATGAATAAAAACCAATAACCACTAGGGGCAATAAAACAAGCTTTTACATCGAATGAGAATTGATAAGAGAAGTGATGTTGAATATTTTGTGAGAAAAAGTCTTATCATAAAATGAATAATTTCGACAAATGATTAGGAATAAACAAATGAAGGAATTTTTGATTGGTTGAACAATAACCTGCTCAATGTTGAATGCCATTTCCCATCCAAATGAAACAAGTTCAAGAGGAAGAGAGAATAAGAAGCTTTAATAAATATTAAAAGCAGGGCTGTCTGAAGTTCGAAAAGGATCGACCTTTAACTTAAATCGGAATATGGCAATTTGAGGAGGAATGAATATTGAAAAGTAAACAGTATTTTCCTTCTTAAAATAATGATTTAGAAGTGAATGCAACCCTTTTAAATGACATCAAGTTGAGATTCCGTATAGGAAATATATAAATTGAAGCTAAAAACAAGTGAGGAAAAAAGAAAAATGACCATTCATGGAAGACGAGAATTGAGAACTGAATGAACAGGATAAAGAATTTGGCAAATGGGTCTTTGGGTTACTTACTCGGTATTTGTATCTTTCATGATCTATTGAATGGTATATGATTTGTGGGATCTAACTCAAAAACCGAAGAAAACTCAGTGCGGTAAGCACAAGTTATCGTGTAAAAATTATTTCTCGAAAAATCTATATTGCAATTTGTCAGACGGTTAAATCGAAAATTTCTTGTTAAAGTAGAAATTTTCGCCAATTTTATATTCAATCTTTCAATAATTTGCATAGTGCTTGCATGATCGTGCAAAGCTTGGCTTTTGGCAGCCTATTTATTTAGCGTGTAAACCCAGTGCAATCGACAATTTCTATATTTCTCCTGCCTACTTTATAGTTCTAGTTTGAAATTCGTACTTTTGTTTTCGTGATGCCGATTTTCCCGTGATCAATTTTTCGATCTGCTATTTCTCAGGGTGGAAATCGATGCCAAGTGGGGAATAATGTCCGTGCAACTTTATCGACTCCTTTTCCAACCCGTTCAAATTGGGCTGGTCCGGAAACTTCTCCGGAAAAGCGCCGCGCCTCTCGTCCGGGCCACCTTCCAAATCGTCAAGTCACAAAATCGATACCAGAATGTGATTAGGTAAAATTTCCCAATTAAAAAACAATAATTTTGCGATAAATTTTATCATGACGCAATTTCAGTAGATTTTTTAGAGGATTTTTAAGATTGAAAAAAGTCCCGGTTTTCCAGGAAATCGTTCATTCTGTCGGTGGGAATCGGAACATCGCTCGCCACTCGGCATTACCTTCGAGTCGCGCACTGCCATGCCCATCCCGTAGAAGAGGACCCCTGGTTGTTGGTGCCTAGAAATGTTGGTTTATTTTATTTTTCCTAAATTCTTTTAAAATGTTTTTCTCTAAATATTTTTTTAAATCTATTTTCTAAAGATGTGTTTCTATTTTCAGAGAAACGTTGAAACTCGCCCTATTTCGTATCTGATGGCCCCGTTGTATCTTCCGATCGGGTTATGGCGTTTTTTCAGGAGATTTATCAGGTATTATTTTTCCAATTTCAATTAAGAAAAGGAAAATATAACATTGTTCGAGTATTGTAAATATCTTCAATTTTTTTCAGGCTCATATCCTTGTTTATTTAATTTCAGTTATGAAAAAGGAATTATGGAATTATAACTGTTCTACTATTGCTCATTCTTTTTTCAGGTGCATTTCCCTATTTATACGATTCGGACCTCTGTTTCTCTGCTACCCGCTATTTTCGCGGGTCGAGTTTCTGCACGAATTCTGGTGGAAATGGCTGCTTTTCATCGTTCAGGTATTGTTTTATTTTTAGCAAAATGAATTTTAGATTTTTTCTTATTTTTAAAATTTTCAAGAGGTGCACTTTCTGAATTTTTATTTTTTACAGACATAGTTAGGGAGAACTTTCGTCGGACGAAATAAACTAGAGGGGGATAGATCGCAATAATAGAAATTTTGGCTAGTCACAGTTTGGGGAGAAATTTGTGAAGAACATATATTAAGATTAGGTCGTAAGGGGTTTCTGACGATTGTCCTCCCTAAGGCTGATTTTTTTTTTATAATTTCTATTTTTCCAGACGAGTGGTCCAACCTTCATCAAATTGGGTCAGTGGGGCAGCACTCGAAGAGATATTTTCTCGAAGACGTTCTGTGATCGGGTATTTTTAATTTTTATTTTTGTATTTTCAGCAAACTAACAACATTTTCGAACCACGGTTAACTGCATGAAGCGAGATAGTGCGCCTTGTCGAGAGAAAAAGCATATCTTCTTTTCATCTCTCGAAAATATGCATTATCTCATCTCATGCGGCTCGAAAACGTTGCAAGTCTGATTTTCAGCTCTCAATCCTCCACACGAAGACGAAGAAACAACGATTGTTCCGGGATCAGGACAAAATTTTCGATGAAGTCTATGGAAAAGGGTTCATGAAGCAGTACGTTTTTGTTTGTTTGTTTGTTTCTTTCTTTTTTCAAAAATGATATCAAAAACAAACCTTTATTTTTGAGAAAAATTTTAAATAAAAAGAACCAACTTTAATAAACTGTTAGATTAGGAATGATAAAGACGGTTTATCTTTCAGAAATATAAAGTAAAACTTATTTTAAAACAACCCTCGATTTTCAGATACAAAGATAAAGTCTTCAAATCCATCGAGCCCTATTCAGTCGGATCGGGATGCATCGCTCAGGTCTTTTTTCTTAAAAAATAAATATTTATTTTAAGTAGAGAGCACAAATGCTCAACTTTGAATATGACATTTAGCACGATTTTTCGTCAATATAGCTTTCGGTTCTTGTTTGAGTAAGGCTGGCATTTTTGTCAAGATTTCAAGACGGGTTTTGTAGGAAAATTCAAGCTCTATAAAGTTCCCGTTGAGCCGACCTTGAAAAATCGCTTACAATTTCGAATTCTAGGTCTACAAAGCTACAATTGACGTTCCTGAGTTCGAAAGAGCGGTGAATCGCAAATACGACCAGTTAAATGACGTTCAGACACAGGAGATTGCCATTAAAGTAAGATTTTTTTTTCTAATTTTATTATCATTTATTAAATAATTTTTTTATTTTATTGTTTTTTTTAATTTGATTATTTTAGGTAGCTGACAAAGGAGTCGAACATCAAATTGAACTGGATCTGTCGATTTTGAGGACTTTTGCCTGCGTCATGCAGAAGGTATTATTCTAATTTTAAGATTACTGTAATTTCGAAGATTATGAAATTATAAGTTTAGGATTAGTTTTTTGCGCAATTTATCGCTTTTCAGGTAATGCCCGGTCTCTCGTACCTCGATCCAATGGGCGCTTTGGAGCAGTTTGAAATGGTTTTGAGGCGACAAGTCGACCTGAGGAATGAGGCCAGGGCTCTGATTGTAAGATTTAAAAAAATAATTTTATCAAGAATTGTATTATCATTGATTGGAGAGAACGTCGATATCCAAAAATTATTACGCTATTCATCTCGTTTCTCTTCTACGCGACGCATTATTTCACATCCAAATTCAATTTCTAATTTCTGCATGAATATCGACTTTCTCTTCAATTAACGAAATTTTTGAAAATTTAGATACTTTTAGAAAGAAAAACTATCCATGATTTAATTGTCTATTTTGTCTTTGAAAATTTCGAACTTTTCATGAGGGGAAAAATTCTATGCTTTATTTTTCCTAGAAAATGAATTTTCAGAAATTCGCCAACAATTTCGACCCTCAAAAGACGGGCGTCCGTTTCCCGGTCGTTCTGGGCTACACCAAAAATGCGATCATCGAGACGTTCGAGGATGGAATGTACATCAACAGATTGATCGCTGAAGAAGATAATCCGGAGGTGAATTTTCAAAATTAGCTAATTTTATTTTAAAAAAATAGTTTTTAGGCGAATTTTTCATTTTCCAAAGTCTAAATAATAGTAAATTTTATAAATTGAAAAGTATCATCGAAATTTATCAAAGTTTTAAAGATTTTTTACAGAATTTAAAAGTAGTGAATTTTGGAAGTAGTTAACTTTACAAAATTTATTATTTGGAGTGGTGACGTTTTTCAAATTTCAGCTGAAAGCCAAACAATCGAAGGCGGTGAGAAGGCGAATCGCTCTGATGGGTGCTCGCGCCCTCTTCAAAATGATCTTCGTCGACAATTTCATTCATGGGGACCTGCATCCGGGTGAGTTTTTTTTTACATTTATCTTCTCAAGGAAATGATCTTTTCAGGCAACATTCTAATTCGCTTCAACGACAATGACAATTCGGGAATGGCGGGAGTTCACAAGGCGCCTCCACCAGACTCGATTTTGAAGAGAGGAGTTAGTTTTTGTTTGCTTGTTTTTTTTAAATATTTTTATTCGCATTTTAAATGTCGGAAACGAGCTTTCGTTTCAGATCGAAATGTTCCAGTCTATGATCGGCTGGAGAACAGCCCCGAAGATCCGGTTCACCGATTCTCCCGATCTGAACGATGACCCGATGCTGATAGTGCTCGACACGGGAATAGCGATTTCGGAAACGCCAAAGAATTTGACGAATTTCAAGAGCTTGTTCAGAATGGTTGTGGAGAAAAAGGTGGTTATTTTCATTTTTAGAAGAACAAACTTTGAAACTTCAAACCATACAAAATAGCGTGGGGAAATTTTTCTATAGAGCTTGGTTAACTGAGGTTTTATCTTTTAATTTAAAAGAAAAAATCAGGGCTACGACGCCGGCAAGCTACTCCTAACTCACTCGCCAAATGAAAAGTGCCCTGACCCAGATGCGTTCTGCAAAGAAGTCGAGAAGCTCGTCATCAAGGCCAGAAATGAAAAGTCGCTGAGAACGGTGAGTAAAATATCATCTCGAGTCTATTTTTCAGGAAGTTAGACGCCTAACAATATTTCACATACTATCTTCTTTTAAATGATAAAAAGATAACCAATCCAAATTTTCCTCAATAGTAGGTTCTTTCCAAAATTTTAATTTTAGCGGAAAAAGCTCACTATTTTTCAGTTGAACATCTCTGCTCTGCTCTCTGAGATGTTCTCGATCGTCGCCAAGTACCACGTCGAGTTGGACTCTGCGTTCACCACCGTCTTCCTCTCCGTCATGGCATGTTTTTAAAAAAATCTATTTTGAATAATAAACCACAGTGAAAGCTAAGAAATAGTCTCATTAGTTTTTTCTCATAATATTTCCTATTAACTTTTCTTCATTTTTCAGAAGTAGCCAAACTAGTAAAAACTAGGCTTCTCTTGTGATAATTTTGGTTACTTCTTATAATGTAAATTTTTGTATAGAGAAGAATTTAGATAATATTCAATGAGTTGGAAAGTAAAACACTCGAAGAAAATTGAGACATTTCTTTCAAATTTGAAAAAAATGCTAATTTTTCAGGTCTTGGAAGGCTTCGGCCGCTCGCTCGACCCAGACCTCGACTTGTTCCAGTGTGCCAGACCCTATTTGCTTAACGTCCTCGTCTAAAAATTCGACATTTTGCGAGTCTAAACTTGCAAATTTTGGCAGTCACCGATCTCTTTAGGCCTATCAAATTAGCAGTTCATTTCAAATTGCACCCCTCTGAGATGCCTTAAACTCAATTATCCAAATTATAGCAAACATCAGCGTGATTACGAGTATCTTCCCAGAAATTTGCTCGAGTTTATAAAGTTCTATTCAAATTTAGGTTAGGGTTTAGGAGAATTCTAGTTATCTATGGTTTTGTTGCAAGATTTTGTTTTGTTCTTGTTTCGTATAAATAATAAATTAGTCATTTTTTGAGAACCTGAAGAACGAGCGTGAAACTTGTAAAGGAGACATTCTCTTAAAGAAGCAATGTTACTAGGGTGATGAAAAGTGGAAATATAACATGGATTTGAGAGAGCAGAGAAAATACGAAAAGGTGCATTTTTCGACGTCGATACATTGAAGCTGAAAGCGAGTAATAGTCCTGTGTGTGTCGTTTTAAAATTTTATTATACTTTATCGATTTTGGTATATTTCGTGAAATTTCAGGCCATTTTTCATATGACTGAAGAATCCGAGAAAAATGTTACGAACCAAATTCTGGCGCAGGCCCTGCATTTTCTAAGCCATGAAATTCACACCCAACACTCGGCCATCCAACAAGAAGTTCAAACGCTTGGGCAGCTATTGTTGTAAAAGAAATCTGCAATTTCTTCTTTGAACTCAATAAATTCAGGGAGTCAACAGATAACAGCGTGTTAGCCGAAAACTGCTCAGTAACTGAGAAACTCGCCAATGGACTGATAGTGAATCGGGTGTGCAGTCTGTGAGAACATGGTTTATTTGTTGCGGTTGAAGGAGGAATTTTTAGGCCATGGCTAGCATCTCATCCCCCACCAAGATGGTGTGCACCACTTCTGAAACTCGGAAGGATTTTGTTCAGAGATAAACCTCTCGTGGAGAACTTCCATAACTTGTCACTGCACAGTAATTATGCTCAGGTACTTGTAATTTGATAGTTGATAATTCTTCTTTACCTTATATTTCAAGTTCTTCCAATACCTCGTCAACCGCTATCAGCACAACTCCATCGATTGGATGGCTTCAATGAATCTAACATTGAGTGAGATTTTTCTGCAAAAGTGTTAAGCATAGGCTTTTTAGATATCACCCAAAAATTTATCCACAAGAACGAGTCCGCAGCCCGTTTCGTGCAGGTAAAACTCTACAAGTCGGTGCTCCAACTGTTGAATTCGAATGAAATGAGTATCATGCAGGGCTCTCTCGAGGTAATCTTTTCCCATTGGCGAGCCTCTATTTTCATGCCTTACGATTAGATTCTCGGAAGACTATCTGATTGGTCCACAGTATGTCGTGCAGAGTTGTGCGCCTCCACAGTAATCGATATTTGCCTGCAACTCGTGCCCAATGGCGATTTACTGACTCAAAAACTCTGCGTGAGTCTACTCCGAATCTTGGCATGCGAGGAACAAGCCAGAGAACAGATCAGGATCTATGATGGTGTGCCGGCACTCGTCAGGTTCATCAACTTCTTCACGCAGAAATGTATCGTGGTTTTAGTTTACTTCCCGTAAAGAACTCTCGACTTCTCTGGCACGTCGCGTGGGCGCTGGCGCAATTAGCTGAAGACCAAGAGACGTCACTGGAGATCGCTCAACTCGGTGGCATTTCCCTGATCCTGGTAGAAATGACGAACGCCAAAGTGCCGGAGAGAGGCCTGAATGATTGGATTGCTATGTTGACGGGTAGCTCTTTTGACGATTTTTTTTCGTGGAATCATAATTTTCACAGGCCTGAACGCACTTCTCGCTCAACTCTGCCAATGCGATTCCAATCAGCAGTTGATCATCAATAACAACGGAGTCTACATCCTGGGACGTCTACTTCTTCAGCACATAGACAACGAGAAACTCGTAGATAACCCAGCTTGGCATACTCTACAAGTAAGGCAATTCCGATTCAGTGAGATTTTTTAAAAATGATTTTGCAGTGCTCCATTTTCCGAGTACTCCGACTTCTCTTTTCTCTCGAACGCAATCGTCACATCTTCAAAAAAGTCTTCCCTGCGGAATTCTTCGAGAAGTTCATCGACATAGGTCACTACGTCCAGGATCTCAGCGCCTATCGTCCACTAGTCTTATTCTATGAGGAAATCCTGAAGAAAATGACTCCAAATGAAAGAGATGCAGCTTGGGAGTCAGTCAACCAGCGTCGCGAGCCGCTGGGGAAAGTCGGTGACTACGAGCTCATCGAACAACTAGGTGCTGGAGCCTTCGGATGCGTCTACACAGTAAGGAAGAAAATCACTGATCATACAGCGATTCCGCAGTATTATGCGTTGAAGGAAGTAAGTTTTCTAAAGCTCTTGAGAATAAAAAAACGTTGAATTGCTAGATCTTCATGACCCAAGTAAAGGAAGTCGATGGAGACAGAAGTTTTGGCGACGTCATCAGTGAAGTGAAGATCATCAAGCAGCAGGTTTTTCTTTTCTAATCTTAGAAATTGGCAACACATTCCGCTTCCAGCTTCGTCATCCGAACATAGTCCGCTATCGACGCATCTTCGTTGAGAACAATCGGCTCTACATCGTGATGGACTTGATCGAAGGGGCCTCTCTAAAAGAGCACATTAATTCAGTGAAGGAGAAGCGGGAGATCTTTCCTGAAAATCGGATTTGGAACATCCTCATTCAGGTGTTTACTGATTTATGAAAATGTTTATACTTTGACAAACTAGATGACCCTCGGGCTGCGCTATCTTCACAAGGACAAACACATTGTGCACCGAGATCTGAAGCCGAACAACATCATGATATCGGATAAGGACCGGGTCGTCATTACCGACTTCGGCCTAGCGAAACAGAAGGGTAACGATTACCTGAAGTCTGCTGCTGGAACCATTGTCTATAGTTGGTATGAGAGCAAATTTAGCAACGTCTTTTTTTCGAAACAAGTGTTTAGTCCTGAGATCGTCCAAAATGTACCCTATGGAGAGAAAGCGGACGTGTGGTCTTTCGGATGTTGTGTCCATGAGATGGCATCTCTGAGGCCTCCATTCTACTCGCAGAACATGTTAACCCTGGCGACGCAGATTGTCGAAGCAAAATATGATCCCATCAAGGATCCGTACAGCAAGGAGCTGATCCATTTGATCGGACGATGCCTGACTGCAGATCCATCTCTTCGTCCAGACATTTTCGGCGTGGCTGCCTTGGCTGCTCCCCGTCTTCTGCTGTCTCTGGATGATTTCATGAGGACGCACGCGACTGTCAGCGATAAGTCTGGGGAGATCAAAATGGAGAAGGAACCCTTGTTGAAGAGGTAATTTGAGTTTTATTGGATGAAGATATACTTAATGTACTTTCTTCAGAGAACCATCTTCCTCGCTGAACTCCTCTTCGAATTCCACAACCGGCGTTTTCGCGAAGAAGCGGGTGTCACAGAGCGGAAGCAATGATCCGACCAAAGATACTGGAACACCGAGTCGAAGGAGAAGACAGCGATCGCTTCTGCCAAATATCGATAATGGAATTGACAAAGCGCCGAGGAGTAGGAGGGGCTCTGGCAAATCACTCTCAGCTGGTCAAGTCTCCAACAACAACAGAGGGATTTCATTGTCGTGCTCACTGCCACGACTGAATCCAACTCCAGCACAAGGTCTCCAAAACCGTCGAGTGACCATCGTTGAGATGGAGACAAAGAAGCGAGCCATTTCATCCACCGATCTTCGCCTCGTGCGACAAACCGAAGGTAGGGAAGGGAATTTGCTGAGAGCAGCATTGCTCAAGCTTTCAGGACTATCCGTTCGCTCAGCGGCTTTGCGTCCTGTCACCGATCCAGTTCTTCTGATTCTCTCTCAGATTCATCGAATCTTCATGACCACTTCAAATAGTAAGAAACTTTAGCTTCATTTTTATCAGTAAAGTGTAAGTAGCCACACTCCTTTTGCTGACTATTACGTTGTGGATAACTCTCCGACGGACATATCGAATTGCAAATAATTACAGCGCAAAACGAGACGATTGTCAATCATAAAAGAAGGGTTGTGGAACAATTCAAAAGACGATTGTTCGAAAAAGGCAGTAATCCGGAGATGATCAAGAAACACCTCAGAAAAGTACTACTTTTCTTTAAACTTACAATTAGAGATTACTCTAATTTACAGCTAGCGGTTGAGTCCCAAGAAGAAATCGAGCTTGACTTGGGCTACGGCGACTTCCGGCCAGTCTTGGCTAATATCCACGTATACGGTTATCAAATTGGTGGGGTATTTCCAAATTCGGTTTAAAAATCAAAGTTTTTAGATCAAAGGGTAACAAGAATCACCTACGAGCAACTAGCAAACTGCATACAATCTCTATTAGATGAATAGATTTCATATATTTTGTGATAAATGCTTTGAAGGTTCAAAATTTTAACGATTATTATTTATTCTCGCACATTCGTTGTGTGTGACTTTTGAGAAATAGAAAACGACATTTCAAAATAATAACAACGGACTAAAAGAAAACAAAACATTGTGTTCGAGAAAGGAAATTTCTCCGACGATTTCACTTATTAGAACAATGGCGGTGCTTTGAAATGAATAAGACATGTAGTTATCGAATTGTGGTTTTTGTTTACAAGAAATACGACAAAAATACAATGACCATTTCGTAAAGTTACGTAAAAACCATGTTTCAGACACGAAATAGTCATTGGTCTACGCGGTAATTTGATATATTCGGTTATTAGATTAGATAGTTTAGGTATAGATAAAGCTTTAGCTCAATTGGTTCTTGAGAAGTTTAAGTATCATTCGCAAATTATTGTTCTCAAAACTTGGTTTTAAGAATAATAAAATGGAAAAATATTATGCCAACAATAGCTGTACAACACAATAGTAATTGCGTGAAAATTGAATCATATCATAAACCAGCTAGGTATCTATTCACAATGCATAGCACCAGCATAGATTGCTCGCTAATTAAATTGCAGCTTAATTTATGAAATCAAGCAGTCATTAATTTTGCATCTAGTGTCTAACTTGCGCCAACAATTAGGAAAATTGGGATAAATTGAAATGACTCCTAGAAAATTAGAACACTGTTATGAGTACAACTCATATAGAATCGATATATGGTATTACGAATCAAATGACGTAAGATAAGAATATGAATTAATAGTCATGCTGGAATATTCGCACTTTATAAATTATAAGACTTTACGGATATATCTAAGGGCGGTCCCGGAATTGTTTGTAGAACGATTGCACGTAGGTGAAGACGCACTTCCAATCCGGCCTGTCGCCCATCATGATCATGTCATCCACCTCCAGCAGAGGGAAAATACCGTTGTCCCTGAAATTTGGTGCATGATTTCCCCGTTCAAGGTTTAATTCTCATACTCAGCAACTTTGAATGCCAAGTCGAAGTTCTGGCGACGGTTTGCTGGGTCGAGTTTGGAGAAATCGAACGAATGAGGCGCGAATCGGTGGATCAAAGCGCAGAAAGCCATTCCATCAGCCCAGGAAGAGCTGAAGTTGGTGACGTTGACGTTCTGAAAGAAATTCCATGAATTTATCCAAGTTATTCAAAGGATTTGTTGTTTTCATTCATGAGCGCAGATATCTGTTAGATCGATCAAAATAATATCAATTCTCAGCTATGCATTTCATATTTTGACCCCTAACTCTATCGTTGACATTACAATTGCTCTATAGCTCTCAGAATGCATTCCATAAACGATCAAAATCGACACCCACCGGATAATCATTGATCCTGTTCTGCACCCAGCGGAGTAGTGCATCCTTGATCGAGTTGGGATTGAGTTGTCGGGGAACGCCCGCTGCGCCTGGGGTCGATCCGACCTTCTCCATTTGCTTGAACATGTTCGTTCTAGACATGGTGGAAGATGGGCGTTCTTCTGCAAATCAACAGGTGATTTAGCGGCTGTAACTTGGATATGAAAGATCTATGAGATCAGAAATAAAGATGAAAGTCATGTTTAGGGCTAATCTGATTGCAAGAATAGAAAATATTGGAACTGAAGTTAAGTTTTAGCATTTCTTTGAATTAAATATTTTGAAATCTTCACCACAGTATTGGCATTGCTGTTTCATTAAAAAATGGTGATGAGAAATTGAGCACCAACAATTTTCTTCCTATCAATCGATGATAATGTGGTGAAAATTTAGACAAAACATAAAGCAAAAATCGAAAAGATAGGCGAAAATGAAAGAAAACGAGGAAAGCCTTTGCTTTTGCGTATGAAGAAGTGTAGGAAAGCATATGGCTTGAGCGAAGAAGATACTTAAAAAATCTATCTCACGTGCGCGCTTCATTAACTTCAAAATATTACACTCAAATATCATGAATGAAAAAGTTTATAATCGGCATAATAGGCGCATTTCTCACATGTAAAAATAATCAAAACAAGTTCTAGGGTCATTCATTAACTCGACAAAAATATCTAATGCATAAAATAGGAAAGCGCATTAAAGAGGTCATAAGCATGCCTCATTAAGCGATTTTAGACAGAAATTCGTGAGGTTGGAAGGAAAATGGAGCTGAAATG
>LIAE01007181.1:6230-80670 GCA_002287525.1 Diploscapter pachys
CGCGACTCAACTGCCATCTCTAATGGGTCATGAATGCGACAAACGCGGCTTCCGCAAAATACGCAGAATAATCGGCGATATTTAATAATCACTTAAACCGCTAACTTAAAACCATTAACCCTAACCAATATATCCAACTTAATCTCGGACAAAAACAGCTAGAAAAACGATGAATTTAAAGCTTTTCTAATCGTAAAAGCATGAGTTTTACATCGTTTTAAAGCCCGTTTTTACCTGAAATGAATTGGATATACTAGGGTTATGAATATCGAACATAAAATAATTATTTTACCTTATAGGAGCCCCAGGAGAACGCGTAAACATTATCTTTTATACCCTAGACCCTGCAAAGGAGGTCATAATAGTGCTGCATGAAAATCCGGCAAAATCCCGGTTTCAAACGCCTTTTACTACAGCACGAAAAACGATTAATTTTTCGGTTTTAACTTAAAATCTCTTTTGGAATCCGCCTATAAGCAGCATTATATGATGAACATATCATTAACGCGCAAGCAATTTGATATTCAACATGATGCGCATAAAAGTGGGCGTGGTCTTAACTCCCTTCCTTCGCCTCTTTTCAATTGGGAAGGAACAAATCTTTCTCCCTTTTTGAAAAGCGAGTGAAAAGAAGGAGAGAGGGATAGACTCCACCCACAGAACCGTCTGGAAATATCGAATTCTGCGCTTAAATGGTATGTAAATGTCCTTTGCGGTGGTCATTCTTTCAAAAGAACGGTGAAATGACCGCTCCAAATTGTAGGGTATCTGCCCCAAGTACTGCGCCATCGACGGTGGTGTCTTCTTCGAGGATGGAACTCGCCGTTAAGCAACAAAGGGTGTCAATCGATACCATCTCAGATGGGTCCAGTACCATCACACACATCACAACCACCCATCTCACCCCATATTTTTACCATTTTTGCATACTGCTCACTACTTTTCTTAGTCACTCCCCACCCACACAACGATGCAAAGTCCGAAAACGATAACTTGAAAAAATTACCGATTCCGGCAACTTTTCTTTCGTTGTACCGGTTAATTTTCAATTTGTTGAGCAACAATAATCATTTTTTAGAATAAAGCAATTTATTCTACTTATATTTCACATCTTTTTAGTTTGGCTTTATATTTGCTTTGTTAAGGTCAAAATTTA
Organism: Diploscapter pachys; assembly: GCA_002287525.1. Classification (NCBI taxonomy): domain Eukaryota; kingdom Metazoa; phylum Nematoda; class Chromadorea; order Rhabditida; family Rhabditidae; genus Diploscapter; species Diploscapter pachys. The sequence goes on from LIAE01007181.1 coordinate 7,387, forward strand.
TTCTGGCCTTGATTTGTTGTTTTCGAAAATGATTACTTCGGAACTAACTAACACGCACGGATGAATGCATGAATCATGGTTTCACTAACCCCTCCTTTCGAGTTGGTCGAGTAGTCGAATGGTATGTTGGTTGATCATCAAATTTTTTCCCTCTCCTTCTCTCTTTCCTACCTTTTGGTCGACGGTTCAATCTCGCTTCAAACTAATGGAAAACTAATATGGTTGATCGCAGGACGAGTCATCAAGAGAACTCGAGTTTCTAAGTACAAAATTCATTCCTTTTCTGAGAGTGAAACTAGAAAAAAATATGCGAGAAAAGAAATTTAAAAAATAGAGAGTGAATATTTCTCTTTGTACAGGCAACTGGAAGAAAATAACTTTATACATCTCTTAAATTTCAATATTTGAACTGATTATTTTGGTCAAAATCTTGAATATTCCAATTGCCTTCCGAATAATAGAACATTTTTTCTTTCTTCTAAATTTGAAGAGTGGTGTGTTCCATCTCATGTCAACGAATTTCCTTCTCGATGTCAGTATTTCAGTTTCACTTACTCTTATCTCATTCGCACATAACTTGGCTTTCTCTTTTCAGCGAAACCCCTTTTTCTCTCTCCTTCACCTCAGAATTCCCGTTTTGAACTGGCATTTGTCAATCTGTCATTTCCCTTTGACAGTGAGATGACATGACTGATATTGAGTCGATCGGCGTAATGAAAATGAATGGCAAGACCGAAAAAGGCCGGGGAGAAAAAATGACAACGCCCTTTTAACCTTGAAACTCTTTTTGATTTTTTAATTGAAAAATTTCATTTTGAGAAGTAAAAAATTTCATGAAACTAATTGGGGATCATGCAATTAATTAAATAGTTAAGCTGGTTAAAAGCAGAGTTATATGAATAGAGAACGCAAGTGCTCAAATTTGAATATGAAAAAATGAGTTATTTTCCGTCAACCAATTCTTCGAACTGGATTCCTGGGAATATCTTAAAATTTGGCGAGATTTCAATTTGAAAATTCTTTTTGATTAGAGTACTTGAAGGGTCCATTGATACATTAGTAACTTCAGGACTGGCATGAGCCAATTCATGTTGATCTGATAGAACAGTACAGTCGTTTTGACGTCGACAGTATTTTCTTGACCATTCTATGATCTTCGCTACGGCAAATGTTTTGAACATTGCTTTTTAGAGGCCACCTGTGTATTCATTATTTCAAGGAAAAAATCAGTATGATCAATTCTATGTTAAATATTACAAGTCCACTTAAGGTTTGAAACTTACTGCATTTTGAATATTTTATGGAAACGAATTGACTGTAAGATCAATGTAATGCTAAACCTCGCCATTTCTCAAAGTTTAAAACCGATGACAAAACTTGAAGGCTATTTGCAAACTGAAAACAACAACCAAATTAGGGATAGGATTGAACTCTTTTCAAACTAAATCATCTTATCAATTTAGCCGCCTTGAATTTCCCAAAATTAAGGGTAAGGTCGATGTGAGATGAGAAGAAAGTTAAAAACAACAGGTAAGGCCCCCCAATCTCCGTCCCTTTGCAAAAATGCGCTTATGATGGAAACGTGGTAGCTTGAAATAGAAAATTAGTGAAGGAAGTACCCTTCGAACCTAAAATGTCTCAAAAATCCAACCTAGATCGATGATAAACCTGATAGAATGTTTCTATGCAAAAATCAAAACAAAATAGCCGCACACAAAACACGCACAGACAGTAGTTCGTTTGTGAAATGTGTTCATTTTGAGTGACGGATTTTTTGTTAGGGAATTTTTAAAATGATTTTTTCTTCATAGAAGTCTTATTTATAACCCGGATCACCTTTTATGTGCAAAAACTTATTCAGAAATGAGATTTGACATATCCATTTGAGGACTCCAATAGCAGGAGTGTTTGCGGTGCGGTGTGGCCATTTTACTGCACCGCAAACAGCCCTGAAGAACAGACAAAAATCATATCTTTATTCAAAAACTTTAGTAACTCGGGATTCACAAAATCGAAGAAAAAGTTGCGGAAAACCCGTGACTAAATTTTTGTGAGAAAAAATCGTGAAAGCTTTTCATCTTAGATCTATTCTCTACTTAAATCACAGAAGAGAAAAAAAATTAACTGGAGTTTAAGCAATAATAATTACCTAGATAAAAAAATTCATTGGGAAATATACCCGTCTTTAGAAGACTGGCGAAAAAAATATTTTTAAAAAATATGACATGTTTCAGGAAAAACGAAAACAAACTCTTGACTTTTAATATCAATGTTTTCCAAATATAACGATTAAAAAGCCGTGATTAAAGCAATAATATGATTTACGTTTCAGGAAAATTAAAAGTTAACGAAAATTTCTGCAAATCAGTGTTTTCTTGTCTTATGAATAAATTTACAATAAAAAATTGATGAATCTAATTTTATCCTGCCGCTACCACAACATAGCCTCCAGAATCTTCCTCCTCTGTGGATCCAGAGCTGCCGTTGCCTGATCCATTAGGTTCCTTTCACCCATCTGCAAAAATTTTATTTTCCCAGAAATTTCTAATCTCTTACATTTCTTCCTAGGACTTGCGCCAGATCAGTGACGACTTTCTTGATCGCTGGGTCCGCGAGCCCGTTCCGCATGTTCTCCCAGAGGATTGGTAGGGCGGTTAACTAAATTTTAATTTTTGAGAAAATTCGATAATTTTTAAACCCTTTTCTAGATTTGTTCGTAGCAACCCCTCAACATAGAAAACAATACTAGAAAATTTAAATGAAAATTTTAAGAAAGTGCAGCGAGCATATGGGATTGAAGTTTTATGTATAAAATTAAATAGATAAGATAATCAGGGCCGGAATGTTATTGAATTTGAAAAAGCCGAAATCAACCTCCAAAAATTTCGGAACCGGAATTCCTTCCCGCACCTGGTTAGGATCATATTTAGGATAACCCTTACCTCGACTTGTTTGGGCTTCGAATTATACGCCTTGGCAATCATCTTTGTGAAGATGTGCAGCATGAACGGTTTCTGCTTGCTGTTGGCTTTGCGGAGAGCTGCAGAGACGGCTGGCATCAGGCAGGCGGGTTCTGAAATTTTTAACCTTAACTTTCTGCAAGTTAAAAAATTCTGTCATGATTAAAAATATTTTACGGCAATTTTGTCGCGAAATTTTGAAAAAAATAACAATTTTAATGGGTATTAAAAATTTACCGATCATTTTAACAGTGTCACTCAACGCCTGTTGTGCCAAGTCCCTATGCTCTTCACTTTTCGACGACAAATGTGACATCAAAGCCAGAACTAATTGATTCAAAACGGCTTTCAGGTTAGCTTCCGAAGAATAGAGTCTAAATTTTTAGGTAAGGTTTAAAGATAAGTAAATCCGACTTGTTCATGGTAGGTAGCGTCATCAAATAAGTGTCCATTCCTTGGAGAGCGACCTTTCCGTTGATGTCGTTCAAGCGACCGATGAAGGCTTCGATGAGCTGAAAATCGAAATTTAGTAGGCCTTATTAGAAGATTTTTCAGATTGGTAGAAAATCATTTTGGGGACATGTCAGAAACAGGGGTGGGCGGAAGTTCCAGTTTCGGTTTCGAATTTTAAAAATTCTGACTTCCACCTGGTCCTGGTCAGAAAGTCGTTACCGATAGGTAAGACATTTAGGAAGAGGCAAGAGTGCAACTTTTTCACATATTATTTCGTAGGTTACAACGTATAGATTTTTCCAGAAAGCAATAATTTAGATAAAAAAGGGGCGAACTTTTCAATTATTATATTTTTTACCAGTGTATCAGTAGCCACGGCACGAGGAGCGTGCGCGCACATTTCGTCGAACCGTTTCAGGCCGCCAATACGGCGTTCCCAGCTAAAAATCATAGATAAATTGTTATGAATTAATTGTTAAAAAGAACGAAATGAAGAAATGTAAATCGAATAGGTTGGGAACCTTCACATAGAAATAATCGCTTTTGTTAATATCAATTGAAATGGAAATGGATTAGTTCGTTGATCAAAATTCAAGAAAAACTCTTACTGACCCTGAAGCCGTCAAATCGGCTCGAATTTCATCCAGATCCAATTGAAGTGCATCGGGTAACTTCCTTTGGATTTTCCGAACACTACCGTTTCTAGACAGTGAAGATGACAGGGATACACTGGTTGAGTCCAACGCATCAAGTCCGCCCTAATATGGCGATTAAAACGTTGATTATTGAGGCTAATTACCTTCTTCTCAATGTTCCCCAGAATTTCTTTAACAGCTTTGTAATCGTGACTCGCAGCGTTCTTGCGCATCAGTTGGTCGAAATGGGGATCCTAAGTTTCAGAAAACTAGACGTTAAAAGTAACTCAAATTTATTTCGTTGTCTTAGAGCTGTGTTTTCTTTAGTTAATTGCAAAAACTAGTGAATCTTTCAGAAAAACTGAACACTCATTCATATTGCATCGTGGTCGATTTAGGAGTCGTTTTTCATTCTATCTCACCACAAAAATCTATAAATGTAAAAAAATTTTAACCGAATTGATAAAATTCCTTTTTTGATTCTATAGAAATCGATTTCACACTAATTTATCAAATCTCTTACCTCCGACAAGTAAACGAGTGATTGTCGTCCGCTCTGCCTGACTGGTGGTGTCTGGTCCTTGCTGAACGTGACGAGCTGCGGAAGGAGTTTCGAGAGGATGTCTGGACTATTCAAAATTGCTGCCGAACCTTGCCGTTCTACAAGTGAATTCACGAATCTAGCACACGAGGCTCGGATTGTGTTGTTCTTGGATCTGAAAATAGATATGTTACAGGATATTTCAGGCAAATTTAGCTCGTCATTAATTTAATGATGCTACCGCCTTTCAGTGTGGAAAATCAATATCAATTCATGATAAAATTTGATTGGTTTTTCATAAGTTTATTTCAACGACAAAATACCATGTCCCGCTTTGATCCCTATTATAATAAAAAAAGTTACTTCGCTCCAGCTAAAATGATTCCTTGCAGTACTCTTCCAGCCGACGCACTTTTGACGATTTTTTCGAGCGCTTCCGTCGCGTCCTCACGAATGAACGCACTAGATACGTCACCCGCTTTGTTCATTAGCACCAAGCAGACCTGGAATTATTGATCAAGTCATTTTTTGCTACATCATAATATGCGCCTTGACTATGTTTCAATATTTATGAACTCTGGTGAAATTTTAAAAAACCTGGTCTGCCCAAAGTAGGTAATTATAAAACATCAAGAATATGGGTCAGAAAGATGATCAAAAGAAAATTTTCGAAAAAAAAATTCCTAGCTACTCTAATCCGAATTATCTTCTATTCAGTATACTAATTAAGGTTGAATCTAGAAAATATTACAAAAATCTATGTGTTCGGATTCAATCTGCTATACTTTACTAAATAATCTAATTCTCTATTCCTTTACCTTTTCTATCTCGCCGTCCATCGCAGTGCGCATGTTCTGTGAAACAATGCCAATGGTAACGAGGGCCACTCGACTCACGGATGAGCGCAGGTTCTTGCATTCGTTCAGGATCGCCACGACAACCTGCAAGGGTAGGAAACTGTTGTGAAATACTCTATCAATCATAGTTTGGAGGAAAGGTTAATGGTGAGTACAGATTACGAAGGAAAATTATGAGTAACTAATCTCTAGATTTAGAGTAAGATCCAAGATTTCTCAACGGTAGTTACAGAAGTAAAAAAAAAGTGGTTTTAGTTATTAAAAGTTTATGTCGAGATGATAGTTGATTATTTAAAATAAAATATTACGTCTTTCAAATGATCGTGGACTTGTCTCGGATTCGATGCTGAGAGGTCTGCCAGCATATTCAAGCCGTCAATTTTATCGTTCCTGAAACAAATAATTTTCTTGATTTTCCTCAATTGAATTAAAATGCAATTATTCAATAAAAGTTTCAATTTCATCTGTCAAAATTTTGAAACATCAGGATCTCACCATTCTTCGCTCTCGATTTTCTTCAACGCCGTTTGTACCGACGCTCCTTCCAACGGGGCTGAAATGTGATTTCGACTGTGCTCTCTTGAGACCGCGCTGGGGCTCTAAATTTTTGCGATTTAAAAATTGGTGATATAAAACTTTAGTAATATCGTAGCGCACTTTTAATAAGTGTTCGAAGAACGTTAGATAGAAAATAGATTAATCGACTTTCGACGCTACGAAGATACTAATGCAAAAATTGGTACCTTTCCAATCGGCTTAACCCGATTGCTACCGGCCGATTTCAGAAATGCGTTAGATTTTCGGTGGGGTTGAGAGTGCTGAATTTCGGGTTCTGTTGAAAATTATGGCGATTTGTATGATTACCACATTTTTCAACGGAGCGTGATTCGTGATCGGTAAACTGTGATGGCTACTGCTCTTCTTTGTCATAGGCGTGAGACCGTAGTCGTATTCTGAAAAAGGTTAATTCGTGGTTTGATGTACAAATTCCAATATGTTTCAGAATAATTAGAGTCCAAAGCGCTGGTATTGACTATAATGAGACTGAGTCATGGATCTTGATTTATTGCACCAGCTTTAATTTTAATTAATCTCAATTTTTGAATTTTAAATCCCTACGCGGTGACCACAGATAGTTTCTGGCATTGCCGAACCACGAGTGGCTAGTGCCTATCGGTGGTAATGACATGATTAGCCAATTTATGGTAATTAACTAGTTAATTTAGCAATTAGAAAATCGATAATTAGGGCAGACCTAAGAATGTGTTTTGCTTTAGAGCAAAACTAAATGAATGAATGAATACGCAAAATGTTAGCCCTGGGTTTCTTGCGGCGATTTTTTCTAACGATTCTCTTTGTGAACATTATTCTCGGCGAATCCTTGGCAACCTAGAGATAGACTATAGAAAATTCTGGGAAAGATACGGAAGATGATGAAATAGTATTGAAAAATATGAGAAAGAGAACCAGAACATAGAGAAATAGTATGGAAATTTAAGAGGAAAATAAAAATTTTAAAATTCCAAAATGTCACATGTATTTTCAACTATGTCCAGTACGTAGAGAACCTTATAATTTGCGGGTGCACCAAAATATATAAACGGTCAAAAAATAAATTCATATATACGACAAATTATATATTGCTACGCATTTGCAGGAATATGTAAACATGGGAAAAGCTATTTGTAGTGTACCATATTTTGTTGACATGTTTTTGGTCATATGATTCATATGACTTCGTTATTTAACGCGTAATTGTTTTCCAAAGTTATGCTTCAAAATTGTGTCGACATTAGAAACTAATTTAAATGAAAACATTGAGGGAGTCGATTTCTTATAGCATGCAGATAAAACTCGATAAGTTAAAGTTGCTTAATGCCATTTTAAGGATATGTTTCAAATTTTTAGACGACGGTTAAAAGAGTCTGAACATATAAAAAAAAGTGTTCTCGGTAGTTAAAATGAATAAATTAACGTACCATTCATATACTGTCCATTTTTCGCAGGCTTAATCGGCATTTCATCATAGTTACCAACTGCATGATTGTGATTTGGCGGCTGGTTCTCAACTTCCCCCCGATCTTCACTCAAATTTCCTTCGGAACGAGCTTTCGATAACTAACAATTTAATATAACTCTAAAAACTCCTGATTCCATACCGAATTATTCCTATTCACCGATTTCTTTCGCTTTATCATTGGTCGTTTATGATTATTTTCCGGTGACTCGTAACCGTTCTAAATTTTAAAATTAATTTACTTTTAAAATAAGAAAAAAACCTCCAAATGACGATTATTCGAGCGATTTAATGCAGCCGAAGATGCTGAAATTGGTATTTTTAATATAATGTTTTAGTTTATTTTTATGAGATTTAAAAATTATCATATTCTTTAAAAAGTCTTATTTTGTGTTTTCTAACTTGTACCCCGATTATTGTCATCAGAGATCGAGTTATTTCGTCGCGTCGGGCCGTGCCATGAGTTCGTTGAAGAATTTGGGTTACTCATCGCTGAAACATCAAAATTTTATTCGCGGTTCATAGATCAAAAATCTGAATATGTTTTTAATCTTTCAATATTTTAAGATTCTCATTTATAATTGTTGAGTTCGATGTATCCTTACAATACACCAACCATAATCTGAACAAATAACAACAAAAGATTGATGTATGTTTCGAAAATTTTCTGAACTTCTATGCTTCAATGATTTTGCAAATTTTAATGCAATTGGCAAAATCACAAATCTAAAGAAACAACTGCATGAAATTTCTACTTCTCCTATTCAACACCGAATCGAGACTACTGGACGTTATGTCAATTGGAGCCACACTGCTGTAAAGACCAACTAACGCAGACGAACTGCGCGGTTGGGAAGCACCAGAGCCCATTTAATTAGATAATGGGCAATTAGGACGATTAAATAATTAATTAGTCACAGGTAGTAAAGTAATAAATAAGCCATACGGATTCTAAAAAGAGCGAAATTTTGTCAAACCTATTCGGAAATAACGATAGGAGACGAGTGATGATGGTCAATTATGGAAATTTCGAAACGTAAATAGTAATTGTTTTTAAAGATAAGCTTCAAGAAACTCATAAAATTGATATTTGAAAGATCGTTTGTTTTAGTTGGTAATTAGTAAGTAAAAATAAGTAAGATTCTGCAAAAAACGAAGACCGCTTATTAAGCTTTGCTTGAATCGTACATGAGATATTTTGAGTTTTGCGGGAAAATAAGATTTTAGTTTTTAGATAATCCAACTCACATAAGTGCATCTAATGGATGAATAGAAAGCTAAACAATGCGTCTCATTTTTGCTGGATAAAATAACAAAAAACCTTAGAAAAAATGACTTACATTACGATTTTTGAGAGGCAAACATATGTGATAAGAAAGATAAAATTCAGATACGAATTTAAAAACTCAGGTTAGTTTCGAAATTTGAAATTTTCAAGCAAAAAATAATAATTGCCATAAATAATTCGTTCAAAAAAGTAATAATAATGCTGTCCAGAGGGATTTCGACACATTTTTTTGCCCGGTACTTTCAGGCCCAAGTAATTTCCCCTCGGCACATGGACCTCTTGGGGCGTGGCAAATGTTTGGTACGAAAAAAGTCCCGCACCAGATTCAAGAAATGCCAACTGGGCCTTGGAAACGCTGCCCGAGAAAAGGACAAAAAAGGCCGAATGCAAAGGAAGGAAACACGAGTGCCCGCTCACTAATAATGCACAAGGGTCCGGAGAATTCCTTTGGCTAATATGGGGAATTTTGAGGTTATAAAAGTAAGTCGCAGAAATTTCAAAGTTGAATTTGTTGAATAAACTTAGATTTTTTGAGAGTTGGTCGTTAAATTGAAGACAAAATTTAGAAAAAAAGCTAATTAGCGGAAAATGATTTTTAATTTGAGATAGGTAATTTTCAGAAATTATTGGGAGAGGCTGTAAAATTAGAGGTTACTGCGGAGTGGCATTTTTAAAGTATTTAAATTCAACGTAAAAATTGGATAAGTTTCGAAGTAGATGATAATAAAAATTTTAAATTTAAAGATACTAGATAAACCGATTTAAAATATGTAGTCCAACAAGTTCTAATCAACTCCTATCCCAGTGAAGTTATAAATGAACCTAATCTCATAATACAATTTATGGTATTGCGTAAATTATCTTGAAGAAAAGTTCCGCGTAATTTTTATACATTAAAACACTGTCCAGATTAATAATCATCTCGGGATTCGAATAAAATGCTCTCGAGTTTTCGGATTTTCGCTATTATTCTCGCGTTTTCTGGTTTTATTTAGTTTGTTGAATGTGGATTTCCTAGGCAACCATTGCATTATTTGGTTTTGGCAAGTTACGAGTAACGAAGAGTGAAAATGCGATTGGAAAGAAAGAAATGTAGAATAATGGAAAAGTCGAGGAAGCTTTCGAGCATTTCCAGATTTAGAATGACCGATTTCAGGCGGTTTTAGTCGTCTATGCTTTAAAACGTGAATAGAGCCTTTAGATATGAATAGGTAAATGCTGAAAAACACAATTATGGGTAATTCCGAATGAAGAAAAGCCATCTAGATATTAGAAAAAGTCGAATAACAAAATATTACGTTCTTGTTTTCCGAACGAAGTTTCTTAGATTAAAACGAACCATCAAGATTAAATATTTCAAGGAGATGAAGAAATTTATAAGTAATTTTTGAAACATAAAATTTTGAATAAACTTTATCAAATTTCTGATGAAATAAAATAACTCAGGACAACTAATGAAAAATTTAACGAAGACCAACTTGCAAAAGAATTTTAAGCCTATAACAACTCTAAACAAACATCTTTTTCATAGTAACCTCAATTTTTCCCTTGTAAGTAATTTTTCTTATCCGGTCCGCTGTCAATGGCACTGCTCAGTGCCAGGGTTACTCGACGAAATATGCCCATTTTTAGGCAATTCCCAATTTTATACCCAAAAATACTTATTATATTTTTGGATTTAGGTATTTTTTAAATTTCGAAAAAAAAAACTCACATTCAGCACTCTGCTGCCTAACGATGACGTCATCAGATTTCATTCGTCCCAGTTCAGGCAAAACGCATTTCGCAGAGGACATATCCTAAAATTTAGATTTTAAAAATTCGCAAAATCGATAAAAAAAATTTCGTGCTTTATCGAAAATTAGAAAACAGGTGCAAAATGCGAAATGAAAACTTGATCAGAGTCTCATTATGATTACGCAAAAGTTAGATTAGTTCGATATTTATTTTGAGAAAAAGGTATTTCAGAAATTACGCAACCTTGAAACTTGAAGAGATTATATATTTTTTAAAATTTCCCTAACATTTCATAGTTCATAATACTATTTCGTTAAGTTGCGATATTTTCTCCCGAAAAATAAAGTTAGAAAAAACCACCTTGTCCGTCTCCCAGGGCAGATTTTTGAGGATTTTCTGGATGATTCCGGGTTTCTGAGTTGAATCCCTGTTTTCCGAACTTTTCCCGATCAGATTATGATTGGCATCTGAGGGCTCTTGCTCAGGTAAATGACCATTGGTTAGATTCGAATGTAAGGAAATTCCGCTTGAAGGTAGAGTAGACGCCAATCCTCGGGTTAGAGAATTTGGGGACATTGTTCTGCAAATGTAAGCCTTGAAAAATCAAGAACAAATTAGGCTCCAAATATTTGTAAATGAAAGATCTATCAACAGAACAATGATTTTCAATGCTGATGATACGAAAGAAATACATGGAAATCATTGAAAAAACAACCCACTTTAGGTTTCAACGAAGATGAAATAAAATAATTTGAAATGTTAGATATTATTACGAGTCCGCATAAGAGAAAATAAATTTAAACTGAACAAATACCTATCCATCGGATCATTCTGATTAAAGTACAGTATCCAGTGAAGATCAGCATTTTCCGGTGCCGTCATTTCACTCGCGTCGACATCAAATGAAGAATCAGAGGCGGGGGGGGGGGAGGATTCAACCAAAACATCATATCTGATTCGAGGCAACATTTGACGACGGATGCGGGCCTAATTTAAGATCTAGAGGTTAGCTTTACAGAATATTTTGGTCGATATTTTCGTGGTGTTCATATCGTATAAATTTTTACTCGAAAATATCTGAGATTTTTTAATGATATTCATCGACAGAAATTTATGACCAAAATGGTAAATATGAAATTCGATATATGAAAAGTTTTTAAAGCTATTCTTCAAAGGTAATTTTTAGGTTGACTTACCATAACAGCGGTTTGCAAACCCTGACAATTGGATTCGTTTTCCGCTTCTTTAACGGCTTTCATCAAGCATTCTAACTTTCCGTTCAACATGTAAGCAACGACTGATAATTGCTCGAAAGCTGCCAATCTAAAATTTTGTTAGGTTTCAAAATCTATACATTTCGAAGGTGAAATTTCTTTAATGATCCTGCCCAGACCATAATCTGATAAATACCAAAATCTTACAATTTTTCAATTATAGTTAAATTAAATAAATTATTGAATGACCCTATATTTAAAAGAAAAATCTTACCTAACACGTCGTTTAGGATCACACAATAATGGCACCAACATGTTTATCAATGCTCCGAAGTTGACGTTCGAATTTGGGGCGATCATTAGTGCCGCGGTGATAATGTTTACAACCTAAAACTCGAAATAATGAAAAATATTCAGGTTTAAAATATTTAAAAGAAGAAAGACTTTTATTACCTCCTCTCTAATCCTGGAATTTTTGTGCTCCAAATAAACTCTCAAGGTTCCTATCACCGATTTCGGATTAACGTTCTAAATTTCAAAATTAAATTATTACACAAAATTTAGTTACCTGAAACAAGTCTATACAGGTGATCATGATTAGCTGTTTTATCACAGCCTTTTGGTTCCCAAAATGCTTCGATAGCAAAGAAACCACTTGCTAAAATCAAGATAATTAGAGTAACTATCGATAGTTAAGGTGATTAAGTTACGTGAAGATATGGCTCCATTTGACCTTTAACCCGATTAACGGTAAGTCTCACGACGTCCAGAGCAATTACAACGACCTGGGATAATTAGGGTATGGTTAAGGAGTTAATTAGAGCAATTTAGTTAATTACCTTGAAGTTCAGATCAGCTAAGACATGTGCCAAAGAGAGTAGGAATGAGTGCAAGTGGGGGATCAAGCGATTCACTTCTTCCAAAGAGATCTTTTCCAGGATTTGCTTTAGCTGAAATGGAACAAAGTTTTGCTTGAATATGTTTCTTTTTAAATCCTGAACGGTGAGAGTTGCGATCAGTTATTATTTTTTTTAAAAACCAATCTTTAAATATTCTCGTTATATCTTTCAGAAAATTTCATCGACAAGTCACGATAATTGCAACTTCAATATTTTTCCTCTGAATCGTTTTATAGGAAGATATGTTTCACTAATTTTCAAATCAAATGACGGAAATTTTCCTAACAATCACGTTTTTTTTTTATTTTTGCACAAGAAACCGCCTATTTCTTTCAAGTTCAGCTTACCTCGAATTTAAATTAATATTTCCATTTATTCAACTCATAAGAAAAGAAAACCACTAACCTTTTCAAGCCCGGCGATTCTGGAATTAGCGTCGCTTTCATCGATGATCATAGCGGCGATGTGAGATGGAACGATTCCGAATCGGAATCGCTTCTGCTCGCCGGACACCAATTTGATCGTCGAACGATTCACCGGTGGGGCTGAGGATTCGAAAAATTGCTTCTTTTAAAATATTTGTGAAAATGAACGATTCCTTCATCAATTAGATATTCCTCGATACGTTTCATTATTATTCATAATCGATTCAATTTTTCAGAAATGTGATTAGCGTTCGCTTTGGTTATTAGAGATTATAAAATTGTATGAATTTTATTGAAACTAACCTTTATGTTCATCCTCTACCACCTTTAAACTGTGGGTATATTTAGCGTACATCTTTTTTTGTTGACTGGTTAGCTGGTTGAAATCTCGAGCAAAGGAGTCTTTCCCGATATAGCCTGAAGCAACCGACGAAATAGGTTAGTGAGTCAAATTTATTTTCAAGAAAATTGAAAATTCAAACTTTAATAATATTTGAGGTAAGAGTAAGGCTTATCCTTAAAAATCTCATGAAAACTGCTAGAATTCGATATTTTCCTTTATCCAGACTAGGTATCTCTCTATTGTCCCACTTACCTATGGGATTACCAATCTTTAATCCTTTTAAAAATATATTTTTATCTCAAATTTTCCTATTCATCAGATTTCATAGAACTTTTCAGATTTTTGTTAAATAAAGTGGAAAATTTAAGGGATAAAAACTTATAAAGGTTAAAAATCCGACCTTCTAATTTCTTCAAAGTCATCGCAAGTTGGTCTCCGATTTCTTTCTCGGAAGATTCCAATAAAGTGCATAAAGTGTCGAGTAATTGGGACCAATTTCCTTCTTTCAGCTAAAATATTTTTAAAAAATACAGGAAATTCAAAATATCATAGAATCAAATTTTTAAAATGCACTTTACAAAATCTAATCTACATTTTCTAAAAATTACCTGTTCAATAAACAAGGTCGGAACTTCATGAATAACCTCCAACTTTCTTGCCTTATCGCCTCCGGATAGCAAAAATGTCGATAGCATTTTCTAAACATGTTTCCTTTTACTTATGAAAATATCATCTATCCAAACTACAAACAACTCGATTTGCATATTTAAATCAAACCTATGATTATCACTCCAACAAAAGGGTATCATTAAAGTTTGTAAGACGTGAATTTTTAATTCCAACTATTCTAGACTTTTTTAAAAATGATATTTCAAACATTACAAAAAAGGATTAAACCTATTTCTGGGAAATTCAAAGAGAAATCTTGAAAAACATGTTTTTTCAAGCCTCATGTAAAAAATCATTTTAAAGTTTACTCTTCCGACAAAAATAGTATTCAAAATTTCACTTACCAAAACCGAAGTTAACGCGGCGGGTTGTAGTTTCAGAAAAGTGACTATGGACTGGGACGAGATTCTTCGAATCGTGATTTTCGGCGATCCCAATTTCGGAATGATATTCGGCATCACGTAACACACGCAATATTCCAAATTCTAAGAATGGTCAACATTTTGATTTTTATAAGTTTCAATGAACTATTTAACGGCTGAAAAATCGATGAATAATGATCATCTTCAGTTACTCCTCATTGCTTAATTATAATAATTAACGGTGATTATTTAATTAGGGTGATTAATTTAATTACCGTTCCAAAAGTAGGCATCGATTCAACGAGGAATTTGATGCATTGATGCTGAACTTCCCAACGATCATCGATTAGAATTCGATCGAGACACTTAATTAGGGTAATTAACTCTAATTAGGGTGATTATCGATTTTCTCACCTTGAATAGTTCCCCTTTCTTCGTGAATCTCTGAAACCATTCTGGGTCTCTTTTAGAAATTCCGACAGCACGATTTAGGGTCTGAAGTAGTATTATTTTGGTTTCTTTAATATGATAGTTTTTTCTAAAATAAGATATCTGCAATGAACTGAAACTGATTAACCAAAATCATCGAACATTTTGAAGCTTATCTCAAAATTCATCATAACTTTTAGAATTCCCATCAAATGTAGGAAAAACGACTTCCAGGTTCAATGAAAAATGAGGTAAATTTTAAAAATAAAAACAAGAAAAACCTACCTGTAGTCTGGTATCGAAATCCGAGCTTTTCAATAGATCGATGAAATCTTCGTCTCTCGGCAGAAGAGAGGGCGAGGCCTGTCTCGTCGCCAAACCAGATGACAAAGATGTCGTCAGATGCGTCGTCATCATGAGCTCAGAAAGCTGGCGTCATAAAATAGAAAAGGTTTGCGGTAGATTGAATCTGCAAGTAGAATATTGTAATGCGGTAATTAGAATAATTCGCAGAAAGATGACTTTGAAGTTCAAATGTTTTGAAATATAGGAGTTTTAAAATGCAGAAATAAAACTTTTCAGAAAATATAAAGTTCTAGAAAGAACCTATTTGCTATTGAGGATTTAGTAAGCCTGAACCTAAATAAAAAAAAACTAGGAGAAATGGTAGTTTTAAAAATTCTAAGATACACTTATCATAATACAACACACGATTTGATCAAATTCCCTGTTTTATCACAGCTTTAGTAAACAATGGGCAAATTTTCGATAGAAACGGATGTAAAGTTCTCAAAATAAGCTTTTGGTTTTTAGGTGCGGGTAAAATACCCCTTGTCCATATAAAGAGAATGGACATTTATGAGTGGGAGGGAATAGAGATACTATGGAAAAGTTGGGTCAGAGAAAAAAAGAAAAAGAAAAGTGGTATGGGATATGAAGAGGAAAAGAAGGAGAAAAGAGAAAAATAGTAAGGAAGAGATATAGAAAATGAAAGAGATAAAAAGAAAACAAGCCTAGAGCAAGAGGTCTACTCTTTACATCACCCTAGCAACCACAGAAAAGAAGTTCACTCTCTCTATTTCTTGCCTCTCTAAAATCCCATACTATCTCGCTCTTTTTCTTCATCTCTAGCACTCAATATTTACAACTCTTTTGTTTCAGATAAAACATACGAAATTCGATTTCTATGAGTTAATTAGCAATTCATAGGATTTCAAGAGTTAGAATACGAAAGGTAAATGATAAAAGCAGAGCCTACGTTAAAGAATATAAAAAGTGAAGCAAAGGAAAATTCTAGATTTTTGAAACCTAGATAATTTTTCTACTTCAAAAACCTGAAACTAAACTTCTATCAGAAAGGTGAAAAGTTAAATAATTCTGAAGATCAAATCAAGATTTTTCAGCTCAAAGATAATACTATACTTGAAAGTATAGTAAAAACATTCAAGCTTAGTACCAGGATAAATCCCACTAAAAATCAATTTATCATTATCTAAAGCAGGTGCAAAAACGAAACTTGAAATTCAGTTAAATCGGCATTTCCCAAAATGAGTTCGGAATTTTCCTTCGAAGAAATTCCGCAAAGTCGAAGATTTTCGCTTGAAGCCCTACAAAATGTAGGGAGATCGAAACCGCAAAAATGCAAAATATCACAAGAACGTGCGAGGATATATATCAACAAAATTCGCAGGCACATTACGAAAGCGTGAGAGCGAGATATGAGAAGATTATACATAGCCGAACTGATATAATAGAAAATGATAACTAAAAATCTCGTGAAATTGACTGTTTCATCATTCTTATCCCGAAAGAATAGCCGTTTCAAAGTACAGTATCCTTTTGATCGTAGGAAATAATTTCTTATTCAGGGATAAGATAAGATGTTTTTTCTACAGAAAATTAAAGATAAAATTTAAAGATGTTTATTTGGTCTGTGTTGGATGTCTCATTAACTTCCGGACTTACAGTAGCTGATCGGAAACAGAGACGAGGTTTGGAATGCAGGTGATTCAGACCGATTTTTGAGTGGGCGAACCGAAAATGAGCACCGCCGTCTTGTGGTTGCCACTCTGAAATGATATACATTAAAATTTAGCAATTAGCTTCAAAGTTAACAAATTTCAGGAAAGCCTATTATATTTGAAAAGAAGTTCATTAATTTCATGACGATTTCTTTAATTTCAAATATTCTTCAGAGTAAAATTGACCTCAGAAAGGGTGTTTAACTTCAAACTATATCCAAAGATAAACTTCGGAAATTTCCGAATTTCCAACCTGGACGCAGAAATGAGCCATCGAGTCGGGGCCGGCGACGACGGAGGCGGAGAAATTCGAACCGGAAATGCAATGCCAGCGCATGGATGGGAAGATCTGAAATGAATAAGTCATCACGTGATAAAGGATAGAGCATAAAACGGATGAGATATCTTTTCTTCTTGGAAGTTTACTTTGAAAGCCCCACCCATTCAAGCATAGCAATCTAAAAGTGATCGGAATAACTCATTTTAATGTTCATTTTCATCCTAATCACGCAATTTCCACATCAAGAAGTGTAGGATTTAGAAGATATCCCATGCAAGTAATCTCAAATTTCACCAAACGTACATGTTTTCGAAAAAAAAACGGACCAAACACGCAAGTTTTTCAGGAATTTTATATCAGATCTTATGCAACTTTTGGAGTTTGAAAATATCTCGAGAAACTCGAGAATATAGAAGATAGCTAAAAGGCTAAGAAAGAACATATGAAATAAGCTGTTGAAAGAAATTTTAAATGAACAAAACATTAGAGAAAAAGAATTATATCCAAACACTAGAATATTTTAGAAATTTATTTTAAAATGTAGTTCTAAGAAAACATTTTTAAAAAATAAAAAAAAAACATCGACCTGATTGAGCTGCTCGACGTATCGTCTGCTCATCTCGTCGTCGTCCTTCGCGTCGTCAACTGTCGCTGTGAGCGACGCCAGACGCCGATACACAGCCAGGTCCAGGTCCGAATACTGAAACACGGGAAAATTGACAATTTTTAACGAAAATCAATATCTTTGAGCAAATAATCAATAACTTTGAGGGAAAAATCGATAATTTTTGAAAAAAACAATGAGTTTATATTTTTCAAGTCATTTTACATTCACTTTTTCAGTGTTGCATTGATTTTTTTGTTATTTTTCTTCGTTTTTTTCCGAATTTGCGATTATTTTCTTATCTTTCCCGAACTCACCAGGATGCGAATCGTCGGCTGTGTTGCCGCCATGTCGCGATGCGCGGAAATAATGAAAATTTCGTGATTTTTGGAGAAAATCGGAAGAAATGCGAATTTTAGAACGATTTTCAAATTTTCGTTTTCTTTCTTCATGTTTTGTTTTATTTTTCTGAAGCGGTGTTAATCCTCATTAGAACGAGGTGCGACCACAATAAATAGTGTGCAAAAATGAGAGTCTTTGTGGTCGCACTAGAGACGCTCTCGTTTTTGCACACTATTTTCTTGTAGCCCCACCTCGTTCTAACGAGGATTGAAATACCGTCATTGATTTTCAATTTTTAGCGTCCCGAAATGTACACGGAAATCAAGGAACTGGTGAACTTCATCGCCAAACACCTGCTGGGCAGACTGCCGAGGAGATCGGTATGGAAAAAGACCAAAAAGAAGATAAATCGAATTTTTTTCTCAAAATCACGAAAAATCTTGCTCTTGGAGAGATAAATCAATATTTTAATTGTTTTTTTTCATGCAAAAAAATTTTGTTATCGAAGACACAAAATGAATATTTTTTCCTGAAAATAAAATCGAGAGAAAAACTTGAGTTTCGAAAACAAAAAAACAATAATTTTCGTTTTTTAAAACGAAAAACAAATGCCAGGTGTCCTTGTTCTGCGAGCAGTTCGCCAACCACCTCGTGCAGTTCTACACGCCCAGATGGCAGCTCGACAACCCCACGCAGGGTTGGCCTTCTTCTATTTTCGGAAGAATAGTAGTCGTCTAAAAACATTGTTCGAAAAAACAACTTCTGTTTTTAGGCGAAATATTTTTTTTAAAAATTGAACAAAAAATCTGACTTGTGCATTTTTGAGGAGAGAAAGAACGCGTGGTGCGAATCAAGGTGGGCGACAACCAGACGGACATGAGGCTGACTTCGGCCGCGCAGCTCGTCGGCATCGACATCGAGGAAATGCTCTCCTATTTGCCCGGTGAGTCGTAATTAGCTGTGACTTGATGTTTTGAAAGCGGCGAAATCAGAACTTGCTCTTTCAAAATTTCGGCCTCTTGTAATTATCACCTTCCTTTTTACTTTTCTCCATACTACTTCTCAGAAAAGAGGGCGGTAACTACAGTGAACCCGAAGTGTGTAAATTCCAGTGTATATTATTCTGAATTCTGATAATGCTAATTTTGCCTTCATCAAATGCACACTTTTACAGGATAAAATGGAAGAAAATGTTGATTTTTGCAGATAACATTCTGCTGTACGCGAACCCGGGCACGGTGTTCTATCGCTTCGGCGAGACGGCCCCGCCCGTTCCCATCTGGGTGGGCGACAAGAACGCCGACAAGCACTACAACCCGCAGCCAGAATACGTGGTCAAGTTCAACCAGCAGAAAGCCAGCGGCATGACGGCTACCGTCCCCGTCCCGATCTCCAACATGGGGGCTGCGGGTAGGAGGTTAAAGTTGATTCAACTTTCGAGTTGACTTCAAGGTCAATCGAGCCAATATTTCCCTTCTAAATATACTATCGTATTTGAAGTCAATTAGTACTCTTTTAAGGTTGATTTGTTCTGAATGTATAACACCCTTTTTTAGTTTTCTTTTCTTTGTCCTGAAATTCTTCATTTACTATAACAGATTAATTCAATCTCGAAATTTAAAAAAAAGAACCATAAAACTGTTGTAGGCAGAATGTCGTACCCGATGACGCGTCTGGCGAGGAAGTCTGACGGACACGCTCACCACGCATCCGCGGCTGCCGGCTCGGACCCAGCCGACCAGCCCGACTCTCTGTACGTCCGTCTTCAGATCGTCGAGTACAAGCCCCTCCCCACCGAAGAGTTGCCCGTCCACATCGAGCGTGGGGTGAGACCTTTTCGTCATCATTTAAATTTCTCGCCTTTTTTTTAAATTTTTTTTAAACCCTGAAAAAATGTAGACGAATTTTTAAGAAATGATAGGTCTTTCGATAAATATCGATTTTTAACCATTTCATATCGTTTTTAGCATAATTTCTTCCAATTATTAAACGTGAATTGACAACGTTTAGCAATAAAATGCTAAATACGTTTTTCGAAACATATTTAAAAAAGAAATGATTTTGCAGGACTACAAAGTGTTCCAGTTCCAGCCGGTGAACCACGTCATCTACAGGGACGAGCAGTTCGCCTTGACGCGCTTCGGCAGCCACAGGCAGCGGCCCGATCATGATGTTTGTCAAAGATTCACTATTTTTCTACATTACACGAAGAAAACCTACGTTCATCATATTGTTTTAGACAAATTTCATTTTAAAAAGTAAGAATATGACAACAACTTTCAATATTTATTTTTTCCGAACGGAGTCAATATTTTACAGAGAAAAAGAAAGACATTTAAAGAATCAAGAAAAATACGGAATTTTTAGGTGATGAAGCGTATCCAGCAGTCGGCGGTGCTGAAGCATCTCGGCATGACGGATCCGGAGTCGGAGCAGCGTGGCGCCAATCCGCCCCTCGCTCAGGTACGTATTTTGCAAATTATTTATCCAACTCGCCTATTATATACGTACAATGAATCAAGTCGCGCTCCAACTCTAAAATGCCTGCTCCAGTCAAAAATGAGAGTATTTTCCTCGTTTGACCCCCTCAGCCTTTCATACAAGAGAAAAGAGAACATTCGGGTTTTTGACTGAAGCCAAGATTTTAGGGTTAGAGCGCGACTTGTTTTATTGCACGTATGATAGGCGAGCTCTCGATGCCTAATCATACTGATAAATAAAATACAGGACATTCGTTCGGACGCCGCTACCTCGCACACCCAGACCGCCATGACTACCGCTACTTCCAAAGCTTGAATAAACTAGGGGTATGAGAATTCTGAGGTCTTTCATGGAACACATTTAAATTTCGTTGTAACGCAATAATTAGGATTTTTAAAAATCTTTCAGAATACTATCGGCTTTTCGAGATAAGAAAACATCATTTGAAGTTAGTAAGATTATTCTTGAAATTATTTGATTTTTGCTATCAGGTCACAACTTTTATCGATATCTGTTTTAACCTCATCATTAGACTATTGTTAGCCTTGTGAACTTAACATATTCACCGGGAATTTTCGAATTTCGTCGAGTTTTTGCCCTTCTAATTACTGTTGTTTCAACTATCCTGTTTCATCTCTGATAATTGTTATTGCTATCTTTTCGTTAGGTAAATTGGGAATACTAAAATGATAAAGTTATTTGAAAAGTCGGATTTTCAAAAATCGTGATTATCTTATTTTTAGTTAAATCTTGTAAAAATGTTTTAAAAAACGTATTGAAAAGTATACCCCGCTTGTAAAAATCGAAGGGAAATCTATTTGTCTACGAAAATGCTTATTTCTACTGGAAAATTTAGAAATTTTACGTTATTTTGCTTTTTATTGCTTATTTTACATAATCTTGGGGAAGGTTGAAAACATGAAAGTTTATTGAAAAATTGAAGGATACACCCGCATGTGAAATTTTCTATTTTCTAAGAAAACGTCTATTTCTAATGGGAATATTTTACTTTTGTGACTATTTTGAGGCTTGTTGTTGTTGTTGTTGTTGTTGATTGTGCTGAGTCGTGCCTGATGGGGCTTTGTAGCCGTCTCCGAGTATCTCGGCGCACAGCGACGAGTACTTTCCGGCCGCCTTCCACTCGCGCGTGTGGTTCCAGTCCAGGAATATCGCGCCTGCCAAATTTTTCGACGTCAATTTTTATTTTCAAAATATTTTATTCAAACTAAAAACTTATGGATTTTAGAGATTTCGAATTTTCTTATTTCTACTTTCCGTTTAGTAGTTTTATCAAGCACTAGAACAATTAGAAAGGTTGTTAATTTTGCTGAAAACTCGTGTTGAATCTTGAAAAATCAAAAATACCCACCAAAGCCCATAATAGGAAAGACCCAGACGGCGAATTGCTTGCGAAAATGATACCAAAGGCTGGCCATTCTGAAAAAAAAATCGCGATTTTTTCTTAAAAAATTAATTTTACTAGGTATCTAACCGTAAAAATACGGTAAAAATCAATAATTTTGAAAGTTTTTGAAAAAATTTATTCGCGAAACCACATTCAAAGATTCGACAAAAAGACACGATTAGCGATAAGAAAAAAAATCAAATTAATTTTCAAGTTTCACTCCATTTTCGTTTGGCCTAAAACTATTATTTACACCAGAAAAAAATGAAAACAACTACAATAATATTTGAGTTTACTCGTGAAGTTTCGAATTGTCTCTCGAACAAAAAAATGTTTCGTTCTTCCTAGAAGTTTCTAAGTCAAATCACTAGATGTAAAAATAGGCTGCGAGTACTTTTCTATCGTCTTTTGAACTTAATAAAAAGTACTCGAACCCAAAAAGATCCCTGAAGGACTAAAATCATCTCACAAAAGTACTAAAATTAAGATAAAATATATTTAGGATTACAGCATTTCAAACAAAAATAATTTCATAAAATGACCTGTGTTTGGTGAGAGCTATATAATCTGAAGAGGGAGGACGATTTTGTAAGGAATCAAAAAGTGGACTTTTTTTAGTTTTCAAAAATTTCTTTACGGGTTTTTTTTCTTCAAAATCACAGATTTTTATGGGGGTGGAAAATGAAAAATCGAGTCGAATATTGAAAAATTTAGAAATTTTTATTGAATGGCGAACAAATTTCCTTTAAAGGTATCAATTTTGCAATATTCTCCCACGTTTATAATGCCAAAGTATCCCGATTCACATTTGAAAGGAGATGTTTCGGGCGGTAGAAATTTGAGAATTTGAGGAAAGCACACTAGAAAAGGTCTGCTGCTGTTGAAACATTGAAGTGGCAAAAATTTCAGAAAACTTTTCCGATTTTACCCTTCATTCTTCAAATATTATTTCGGCTTCTCGGTCTTGTCCGGTTGAGTCGGTTGGCCGTTGCCGTTGTGCTTTCGCTGGCCCAGAATCGTGGTCACCTAAAAATTTAAGTTTTCTTTAAAAAAAACTTTATATTCGTAGATTTCAAGAAAAATATCGTCAGATAAGTTTTTCAACACCACAATAGTACGCGCTTCACCCGAACCGCTGTATAAAGATATCAATCACTTTAAAAAAAAATGCGGAAAACTATGATAATTTGTTTCACGTTTTATATGTGTTTCAAAACTTCTACCAATTCAATTTATAAAAATATCGATAAGTCTAAACCCCACCTTTTTATCGACCTTCGGGAGATCGACGTTGCCCTGACCGTCCTCGTCCTTTTCGCTTTCCTTCTTCTCCTTCTGCTCGGCTCCTCCTCTCCCCGTCTCTTCGTCGATCATGAACGCAGCCGCGGAGGAGGGGCCCTGGATTTTCGAGAATTAGAAAAAAAAAACTAGGTTTCAAAAATTTCGAGTTTTTCCTAAAACAATGTCCTATAATTTAGATTTCAATTTGCGATGAGATTTTTAAAAACTCAATGTTTCACGAGAAAAATATGGAAATTTCACACATGTTTTAAACAATATTACTAACTACAAAAACTTTTCGTATAATTTGGATTTCCAACTCGACAAAATTTATAGAAAAAAGTTCAATCTCATAATGTTCGAAGAAAGTTTTTCTGTAATTAACGCGAAGATTAAAATTGAAAATTAAAATAAAAAATCTCACCGAAGGCATGGGTGGAATGTCGAAATTTCCCGCCTCTGCCGATTTGAGTTTCTGTTGAAGAGTTTCGACTTTGTCCTCTTTCTAAATTTAGACCTGGTCAAATAGTTGAGTGGTAAAATTCATGATTTTATTCTTTTGCAAAAATATTCACCTGCAAAGTTCCGATCATCCCTGCGATTTGAGACGCAGAAACTTCCACGTCGCTGTGCTTTTCCAGAAGGGCGATCACCTAAGGTTCGGATTTTATAGTAACGGCGATTTGTGCCAAAAGTCCATTGGTTTTGTTATATTTTGGTGTAAAAATAGTATATTTTAGAAAAATTCATTTTTGTTAAAAATGCCTCACCTCCAGAACGATGTCCTTATCAACGATGCCATCTTCGTCCTTGTCGATGACTTTGAGCAGGTGGCTGATCTTCGCCTTCCTCTCCTCGTCGTTCTCGCTGCTCGACTTCAGCTTCTCCAGCGAGTCGATTATGTCCTGTATCCGGACAGTCTTTTCGCTAAATTCAAACAAAAATTAACTAGGTTTCAGAAACGTTCAACTTTCAAAGAAATTTCATAGAAATAACTTATCTTTATGATTCGTAAAAATGCCTAATTTGAAAAGAAAAATCTATCAGCATGAAATTTCACTGTTAATGAGTTAGGTATCAGAAAAATCAATGCTCGTTCAGGCTTTGAAAAATTCGATGAGCCAATAAATAGCTCCTGAGAAAATGATCAAAAGTTACTATTGATATGCGCATTCTCAGCTTAATTTTGCGTACGTTACAAGAAAAAGCCTACTCTTGTCTAAATCTAGGAAATTATTGCTTTACACATTCCTACCTCCATCATAGAATTTATCGAGTCTTTCTCTCATTTTACACAAATAGGAATGTTCCAGAACTTACTGTTTAACCTGAGCCTGCTCCGGAACGGCCGGATCGGCTATCTCTTCCTTCACAGCCCTCTTCTCCTCTTCCAGCTTCTCAACTAGAGTGTCCACGTTCTCGATCATCGAGTTCAGCTTGTTCCTGCAATTTTTTTTATTTTTAAAATTTAAAATCTGATATTTTTTCATTTTTATTTTACCTGAGCCGCTTAGCAACTTTAGTCTCAGCGAATTCAGCATCCAACGCAGAAATTTCCAACAAATCCTGAAAAAGTCGATTTTTTGAATAAGTTTTAAAGTTTTCCTGATTCTGCTCGATTTCATTTCTGTTAATTTCGAGTTTTCAGCCTTTTAAAAGTCACAAAAAATCAATATGTTGCGCTAAATTTTTGGATTTTCCGAAGATAATAAGAAAAGTTCAATGGCTCTGCTTTTGTCAAACAAAAACAAGAAAAGAAAATCTTCGAAAAGCTAAAATTTGAATAATTTCACCTCGGTGTGCTCGATGACTTTCTCTTTGAGGCCGATGATGTCGTGTTTGGCCTCGTGAATCGGACCGCCGACGATGATTTCCTCGATCGAGGACAGGTCTTTCGAATCCACCTAAAAATAAAGTTTATTATTTTTCGAAAAACTAATTCCACAGCAAAAAGCGATACATTGAAACTGAACTTCCTCACCAAATTATCCTATTTCTTGAAACGTATTCAGACGTTTCTATTTTCTTTTTTTTTTTTTTTTTAAATAAAATCATCCACTATTTTTGTGCATTCATTATATCATATTATCAAAATTTTTAAAACTTGTAAAAATACTCTAAAATCTAAAATTCAAGACCGCCAACAGGCTTACGTTTTTCGTGAATAACTCAATTAACGTAAGAGATAGACTAAGAATGTTATATGAAAAAAGTGCGCAAGAAAATTTTACGTAAATCTATATAGGTTTTGTTTCATGAAACTTTCAAATACAATTTTTCTGTCGACAGGTATTTTTGACAAATACAAGTACTAAACTACCTGTCGACGAAATTTTTAAAATTATTTCAGTTTCATGAAACGAAATCTCTACTGGACTACGTAAAATTTTTTGTTTTACATCTTTTTCATATAACATTTTATAGCCTATCTGTTACGCTAATCGAATTATTCGCGAAAAGTGTATGCCTGATAAAACACCTGTTGGCAGCCCTGCTAAAATTCAACTTCAAATACTCCGACCTTCAACTTCTCGAGGTCTTGTTCTTTGCGTTCTTGAACGGCCTCGGTGAGAGCCTCCTTGACGTCTTTCATCGCTTGATCCGCTTCCTTCATAGCAGTCAGAATGTGAGATGCAACGGGGATCTCCACTTTAGGCTGAAAATTGAAAATTTTGAGATTTAAACAATTTTTCTTTTAGAAACAAGTGGTATACTCTCGAAAGTTCGCTGAAAACTTGAAAATTTGATCACTTATTCGAGAATCTTCGTGGTGTGGTATCATTTAGAAATCTCATAAGGAGTTGATAACCTATAGAAACATGAAAAAAAAAATGCAATGAAAACCTACCTTTCCAGGCTCAACGACAGGTTTAGGCTCAGCGACTTTCTCCTTGACTTCTCCCTCCTCCACTTTGATTTCTTCCGCAAGTTTCTCTTCTTTTTCTGCCTTCTTTTGCTTCTGAAAATTGATTTCTTTTCAAATAAGTTTCAACATTTTAGAATTGTTCTTCTATTCATTCACAAAATAGTTGACTTCCTCCGGGAAAATTAGCACAAATATTAGTTTTGTAAATTTAGATAGGTTTCGAATTTTAATGAATTTGGCTAATCAGCTTTATGAATTAGTGATAAGTTGGTCGCGTATTTAATTGGAAAAAATAATATTTTCACTAATTGAAAAAAACCCACCTCTTCCTCTTTCTTCTTGTCCTTAGCCAATTGCTTTTCCTTCTGAATTGCGTCCTCGATTTGCTTGATCAAATCGAGTCTGGCCTTGTGATCGACCTTTCCTCCCTCCAGTTCAGTCAGCTTTTGTCGGGTTTGCTCGGCGATGCCTGCAAGTTTCAAATTCTTGAAAACAGGCCACGCACCATAAGTTATTTTAATTTAATGAGGAATTTTCTCGATTTAGAACTATTGTTTTAGCCAAATCCGAGAACTGGCTCCTCAGGAATTAAAAGAATCTTGTATTTTCTTGAAACTTGCTTGAAAAAATGCATACCATCAGGTAGACTCTGAATTAGCGTCTTGAGCCGATCGGTGAAGGAAATATCTTCGGGGAGGTAGAGAGTTCGCGAGAGGAGAAGGAAGGCGGGCGGGACTTTGTCGTTCAGCGAAAGCTCCAGCCATTGTCGGAGCTGAAAGAAGTATGTTGCTAAAGCTTTTGCAAGAAAAAGTCAATTTTTAGGAATTTTGATTTCTTGAATCCGTCGATAACAAATATATTTCAAAAACTATTCTTCTCTAGATCTAGAAAAAGTAAGTTTCATCGAATCTCATGAAAAAAAATCCTATTTTTTATATTTTGACAGCAAACTATTTTTCTTATCGTTAAAATTAAAAGATTTTTTCCTGAAAGATAAGTTTTAGCAATGTTCTAATGAAAATAAAAAAAGATCTCAACTTTATTACGAAGACACCTTTGTTCGGAATTAGGATATAAAAATGCCCAACCTGATCCCTAAGCCTTTCTTCAGAGAGACCGACGGAGCGCATTCCCCTCGCGCGGCAAGCCGCTTGCAGATCGATCGTCGAGAGCTTTTCCACTCCTCCCTCAGAAGCGATCATCTGCAGGATAAAGTATGTTTCAAGAAGTCACACATTTTGAAGTTCAATATGGAAGTAATTCATGCTGGTTTTTCGGATAAACATCCAAAATACATTTCAAGAAAACTCAATAAAAAAGAATTCTATAAAATAATTGCTCGAAAGCACTTTCTTTATCTTAAAATTGAATATCTTAAAAAATCACACGAAAAATGAACTTTTTCTATTTGCAATATACAGTTTATTTCAAGTGGGAACAAATATGTTCGAAATACTTACCTTGTCATCAGCCTTGAGTTCTCGCAATTTCATGTTTAGCTGAAATCGAAGAATTTCCGGACTGCCGAATGGTTGGATCGTCATCAGACGACACAGGGATCTGAAAAATAATCGTTAACAGTTGAAAATTTGTCACACGTTTTCTGGGATTAATCATGAAATTTCAGAAAATAATCGCAAATTCTTTAGAAATTGAAACTCCTTACTACCTCAATTGAGACATGCCCAAATTGTCCAGAGTAAGTTCGTCTTCGAATAGTTTGGAAAATTTCAGCAGTTCTTCGTTTGAAACGTAGCCACCCTCTGCTCGTACCTAAAATAAAAATTCCATGAAAAACATCAAATTCCTCAAACTTGAAATATTCAGATCTTCTAATAAAATTACTTTATACTGCAGATTTTGGAGTTTCCTAAAAGGCTTTAAAAATCTCACCTTCTTGATGAACCTCGCAAATTCCAGGGCCTTTGATTCTCCTTTCGCATCCGGGAGCATTTTCCTCTTTTCCAGAGCCATTTCCTCAATCGTCTCTTGCAGGAATTTAGCCGTTTCCAGTTTGACTTTCAGCTGCTTGCGGATTTTCTCTTGCTGAAAAACTTACACTTTTTCAAACATGAACTCAATTTCAAAAATTCCTCAAATCCAGACTAAACTTTTCGGAGATAGTCGATAACTTTTTTCTAATTTTGAACAAATGATATAATCAATTATTCAGTTTGTTCTGATAAGTTTCAATATTGTAAAAATAAAATTTTTCAAATTTTGCTAGATGATGGCTTGAGATTTATCGTTATTTTTCAACAAACAAAAGTCCTGCCTCTTTATCAGCTTCCTGGAAAGTTGAAGGAAGCATGCCGGGGAAGAATTTGATGAAAAAGGGCAGGGCCAACTCCATGAAAGGCACGATGATGAACACAGAAAACGGGACGAGTCGAAGGAGGTCGGCCACGGTGCGCACCTAGAAAATTCTCAAATGTTAGCCTTTCTTTACAAACTCGATCGAAGACCTCACGGACTATATTTTTAGATCATTTTTACATTCATTTTTCTGAAGCCTACATAGAAATGTCCAAAATTCAAAATTGTATAAAATTAAAGAATAAACTTTTGAGGTTTCCTTTGAAAAATTTCAACGAGTAGCAAATAATGTATTTTTATGGGAAAAATCCCACCAATTGTTGCCTCTCCCTTCTTGTGAGGATCTGTCCGCGGATTATCTTCCAGAGATATTTGGTGGAAAGCCTCGTCTCCAAAGCAAGGAGTCTGAATCCGTGGTAGTAGTGCTTCAGCTCGTGAATGACCTTTTCTTTGATCGTCAACTTCTTGATCTCTCCTTTTTCGCCGGGCACCTGTAAATGTAGTATTTTTGAAAAAGTCTAGAAACTTCTTTCTGAAAAAATGTCTTTTGCCCATTGTTATAATTTAGTTTCCATAAAGTTGTTATGAGAACTAAACTTTCAGCAATTCCAAATTTAGAACCAGAATATTTTGATTTTAGAACAGTAAAGAAAATGTTTCAGATCATACACCATTATTTTATCTCGAAGAAAGGATGGCTCTAAGATATCATGAAAAATACAAATTTCTAGAATTAGAAAAACCTCGAAGCCTACCAATTTGAGCTGGGCTTCGTCGTGCTGTTTCTGGGCCTCTTCTCTGAGCATTTTGAGTGTCTCTTCGACTTTCGACTTGTCTGTCGCCAGACATCGAACAGCATAATTGGTCAGTATTCTCGGGTGGTGGAAGGTCTGCCTAAAATAATTCCTATTACAACGTTTTTAGCAGTTAAACTAGAAGTCTAACATTAAAATGTTTCATAATGCTCAAAAACCTGATTTTTTCGGGCATTATTTTCTAAGGTTTCGAATTTCCAACCTGTTGTGAAGAATGATGCCTCGATATGCATATCGGCTGATAGACGCCGAGCGACGACACAACATTGTCGAGACTGAAAAAATAAATTTAAAAAAAAAAACAAAAAAAATCTTTGAAGCCATCCTTGAGCTATATTTAAAAAAAAAAACTCGAAATTGAGCAACTAAAAGAATATTTCATGTTATAAGTTTCAAAAGTTTAGGAAAAAAGAAATAAAGAGAAAAAACATCGAGGATAATGAATGCTGAAAGAGCCTGAACTGTTCGATGATGCAATGTTTTTATTACGCAATTTTTCTCATCATCTTTCTGCATCCCCTCGAAAATCGTTTTTTAACCCTTTCACTACCTGGATTTTGTCGGTCCAAAAATGATCCTAACCACGAACAATCCCTCGGGCGTTATTTTGAAACTCCACCGGTTTGAAGGCCGGTCGATCCGGTATCCAAATCGTCGCAAAAATCCCCACTAATTTCAGGCCGGTTTTTAACAATATCTGAAAATGCATATAAATCACGAAAAATCGCCCCTATCGAACAATTTTTGAAACTCCGACGACAAATTCCGACATCCGATGTCTGATTTTAATAAATCCAGAAAGCAACTATTTTTATCTTTTATCGATTCTTCCGACTCCAAGAAAAAATCCGACATCGATGTCAGAGTCTGTCGTCGACGACAGGGGCTCCGATGTCAATGATACGACAACGAGGTGACAAAACAACGAACAACGATCGAGAACGATACGAGGGCCAGTGTTTATGCGCTTTGCTTTAAACGAGGTGGGCAGGGCTAAAATCGGATCTTTGCTACTTAGTCGCATAGTTTTTACGTCAGCTTTTCCTTGTCAAGTGGTTGTTGAGCGACGAGGTTTTTGATGATTTTTGTCGAGTTGTTGTTGTTTTTCTTATTTTCAAGTCGTGACACGAGAAATAGCGTGGGAAAAGAAAGAAATCGATGACCTTGTTATTTCTTTATCGTTTTTCAATTTTTATTATTGCGCTTTTCGGGAAAAGCAAAGATCTTATCAGAATCTTTACTTTGTTAGGAAGAATTACTCTAGGAAATACTAGATTTTTAAAATAAGTACATTTTCAGGAAAAATGGAAAGTACTCGTTTTTAATTAGTACTTTTCCAGAAAAAATATTTGTAGAAAAGTACTCGATTTTAAAATCAATACTTTTCCAGAGTTTTACTGAACATTTTTAGAATGATGACCGCCAAGCAAGACAAGGAGATCAATTTCAACGACGAGTGGCCGAGTGCGCAGAAAACCGTCATCGCACTTCTCAACCAGACGGTAAAATTTGTTTTTCAAAAAAATCATTTTCTGGAAAAAATCAAGTTTTTTTCTGCATTTTTTTATTCCATGAATACTTTTTTCATTCAATTTTTAAAGAAAAGTTTAGTTTTTTCAATCTTTTTTAGAAACGTTGAGCTCCTGAATTTCTTTGACTTTAACATTAGACAAAGTTTTCTCGAACTTTCTAAAAGAATTCATTTTTATTATTTGAGCACGTGCCCAAGGTGGAATGGCAGGACCTGTTCTGGTGGGTCTATCGGGTGACGTCGTGGATCGACCCGGGTGGAAACCAGCTTATTCGCAACGCACTCAGTCAGAACATCGAGCGATACGTCGTCGATGCCGCTTCGGTTAGCTTTTTTCTTTAAATGTTTTAAAATCTATTCGCAAACGTTTTTCAAATATTTCTAATATTGACTGCATTTTCGACGAGCGTATAAAATGAACTTCTTTGCTTCAAAAAGGAATAAGTTTCAAAGTTTATGAACAAACAAGATATAAACTTATTCTGCTGTTACTTGTGAAATTTTGGCGTTCCAAGATTGTAAACTATTCTTCAGGAAAATATAGGCTTCAAAGTATTCCTGCAAAACCTATGAACTTTTTACATGGTTTCTAAATGTTCGAATATTCTAAAGTAGGAAACGAATTTTCAGCGAATCCAAGCGAAATCTCACGAGAGCGACGAAGATCTGTTACGCGTCTACATTTCTGAGTGGTCCAAATTTTACGAACAGGCCAACATTTTGCCGCTTCCTTTCAAGGTATGTTTAATTTTCTTTTTTTTTGACAAAAATTCTAATGCTTAGAATGTTGAAAGCCAACAAGTGGGCCATGGCATCCGAACCACTGAGCCACGATTGCCGAAAATCAGACAGGTAAAATATTCACAATTTCTCTCTTCTGAATAGAGTCAAAAATAGCTTCTAGTTAGGTTTGGATACATTTTCTCCTCTTTTAACAAAATGTTCCATTTCAAAACTTTCATTTTTCAAGGACTCTTGTTTATTAATCGATTTAAAAAAATATATTTGGAGATAATGTTCGAGTTCTGGAACCAGTTGATCTTCGCCGAGTGCAGCGATCGGCTGCTGACCGCGGCGATTCAGCTGGTCGAGCGCGAACGCAGTGGGGAGAATTTCGACACGCGGCTCGTCATCGGAGTCAGACAGAGTTTCGGTAGGACTTTAGTTTTTTTTCAATTTTTAAAATTTTATCTTTCACATTGAAAAAATCACGACCAATAATTATCGTGTGAAATAGAAAGATTGGATTATTTTGAAGCCTATTTTATCTGAAGATTCAAAAGTTAAAAGAAAAAAACCCTCGTAAATAATCTTTTCATGTATATTCCAGTGACGATGTATGACTACGAACTCTTGGAAGACGAAATCACCGACATTTACAACCAGAAGTTCGAGCGAATGTTCATCGACGAGACCGTCAAATTCTACCGCGCCAGAGCATGCCAGGTCCCATTTTTCATTCTTAAAATATGTTTTAAAATTTTCTTATTTCTAACTCAAAGACATTTGTATTTGTTATATTTACGGTTCACTTATTCACCTATCCAATTGGAAAAAATGTTACTTATTGATTTTGAGCTACAGTATGATTTTTATTCTTTTCAGTTTCTGGATGACAACGGCGTTATCAACTACATGACGTACGCTGATGCTAAACTCGAAGAAGAATTCCACCGGGCCAACAGATACTTGGAAAACGAGAAGAGTGTTCATAGGGTAAGTAAAATAAAGTATAACTAATTTTGAAAAAGATTATTTTATTTACTAACTTTGTTTGATATGAAAAACAATTGATCAAAGGTTACAGTCATTTTTGAGGGATACGGTATTTTAAAATTACTGTTGATTCTGGATCACGGTATTTTTAGCTGATCGAAAACTGCGTGGATGTTCTTGTTATCGCCTATCAAGACGTCATCCTGGCCGAGTGCTCCCGACTCATATCTGAGAACGATGTTGAAAGTAGGGTTTTGTTCGAATTTAAAATTGTTTGAAATCGGCAATTTCTGCACATTCGGAATATGGTTCAAGGGAAATCGTCTTGGAATCGACTTTGAAGTAGTTGTTTCTTGAATTGCTTCCGGACCAAATATCAAAACATAATTCTTGTGGCAACACCTAAAGTGGTCCCATCTATGTCGAAAGTCGTCCCACCTTGATTTTATAACGTAAAAAAGTCGAGGTGGGACCACTTTGGGCGCTGTCACTCTTGGCTGTTTGCAGAACTCAAGCTGATGTACCGTCTGATACGCCGCACCCACAATGGCATTGACCTCGTGCTCAAGTACATCGACGAGCACATTCGGAGTGAGGGGTTGAGGGACATGCACGAAAATGCTGAGACCATTTCTTCGGTACGGAAAATGCCCTTTTAAAATTTTGGTTAGAAAAAAGATCAACTTGAAAACTTATTTTTTGTATCAAAGCAGCTGTAAACAATAAAATAACAAGAGTAATTTACTGAAAACTATGTTTCAAAAATTTTCATAGTTATTCTTTGAAAATTTACATTGATAACGTGTTGATTTTCAAGAATTAAAAAAAAATCAATGATGTTTCCAGGACCCCGAAAAATACGTGCAACAACTCTTGGCTATGTTCGAAAAGTTCAGCGCTCTTGTAAGAGATGGATTTCTCGACGATGCGCGCCTTTTGACGGCTAGGGACAAGGTTTTTTCTTAGTTTTTCCTTAATTTTCAAAAATGTTCAATTTCAGG
Source organism: Diploscapter pachys (assembly GCA_002287525.1). Classification (NCBI taxonomy): domain Eukaryota; kingdom Metazoa; phylum Nematoda; class Chromadorea; order Rhabditida; family Rhabditidae; genus Diploscapter; species Diploscapter pachys. The sequence goes on from LIAE01007181.1 coordinate 40,875, forward strand.
CCTTCCGCGAAGTGATCAACGATACCTCGATTTTCAAGTTGGAACTGAGTAAAAGGGGTGGGACATCGAGGAATGTGGAGTCCAAATGTGCAGGTAAGGAAATATGTTAATTTAGAATTTTCAACTTTTAGAGCGTTTTCTCTTCTTTATTCAAAATGAAAGTTTCTAACAAATGATTTTCTTTTCTTGAAAGCTACGGTATTTCTCAGAGTTACTGGCGAACTATTGCGACTTGTTGTTGAGAAGGACCCAACTTTCCAAAAGACTGACTTCGGAACAAATCGAGGAAAAGCTGAACCAAGTGGTAGGTTTGGGCTTAATTAGCCAAAATATAATAAACTTTGAAAATCCTATTCGAATAAGGATTGTCGCGAAACATACTTTAAAAATTTGATGTTCGATAATCATTTCCAACTTTTTCAGAAATTAGAAATCAAAAATACCTGGAGTATGCTTCAAAGTAGTGTTTCTTTCAAGGCCTAGCTTTTCAATTGTGTAGCAGTCAGCTTTTTATTTCATAAAATAACATTGAATAATTTTTCAGCTGCTCGTGCTGAAATACGTGAACAACAAGGACGTGTTCATGCGCTTCCACAAGGCGCATTTGTCCAGAAGACTCATCCTCGAGGTCAGTGCCGATCAGGAAAAGGAGGAGTACATGATCGACAAGCTTAGGGTAGGCGGATTTGTTCATTATTTCCACTCTTCAATATTTTATCATGCTTACTCATATCCAAGGATTATTATTTTGCTTTTCAGAGTTATCTAGACGATTTTCTGAAACTCATTTGAGAAATTTTAAAAATCGATTCAAGCAAGCGACTAATTTTTACTTTAAATTTCTTGGATTTAAAAATTTTAAAACTTATCGGAATAATTTGAACATTACAAACCGAGAAACACAATGCCACTAATACTGCATTCCTGTTACTTGATCATTTGAATTTTTAAAACATACATTTGGGATGTTTTTATTTTCAGGAAAACGGCATGCCTTCGGATTTGGTGAACAAGCTGTCGAGGATGCTTCAAGACATCGAGGTCAACAAAGACATTAACTCGAACTTTAAGAAGTCGCTCATCGGTAGGAACAACAACAAGACTCAATCGGGTGAGCTTTAGAGATTATTTTGAAAAGATATGAATTGTCTATCGAAAATCTAACGTATTCAAAGGTTTTCCTGAAACGTCCATAACTATTTATTTCGAGCTAAGATAAAGTATGTTTTAGCCAAAAATAAGATTGCTCAAGCAAGAAGTCCTGTAATTATTTTCTTTTCTTCTCGGGCGGATTTTATCAAATTTTCAAATTTAGACTTGATCAACCTCAAAGTATTGAACTACGGTGCGTGGGGTCGTAGTGGGACCGGGGGCGGTTCCGAAAGAATGAGAGTTTCTCTGCCGAGGTTTGCAACGTTTATCTTCTATCGTTTCGCCCATTATTGTAGGGTCTTGTAAAAGCATGCCGTAATACCGTAATCTTGATAATTGAAGATTTTCAGAGAACTGGAAGACTTTGTCTTGGAAATAGAGGACTTTTACAAAAAGCAGTACGCCGGAAGGAAACTCATGTGGATGCATCACTGGAGTCACGGAACGGTAAATTTTCGATTTTCAATGTTTTCATTGACACGCCGACAAGAAATGCCTAAAATTTGTTGATAATTTCAAGACTGTAGAAAGCCGTATACGTTTCAGGAAGTTAGAAAAATTTGAATCTTAGAAAATTTCCAGATGATTTTTGACACTGTGCCAGGGGGTCATTTCGACTTGGAGGTGACGACGTTCCAAATGGCCGTCTTGTTCGCGTTCAACGACAGAGCGCACGAGAAGCTCACGCTCGAAACGATGCGGTTGGCTACTGAATTACCTGACACCGAACTCGTCAAGACCCTATTTGTAAGATTTTCAATTAGTTGCTAATTTTGAACCGTGAATACTTTCCTCCGAAAGATTTGAAATGACTATTTCCCTCCCAAACTCTATTCCTCATCTTTTCTTTTTCCCGTCTTAGGAGAAAAGTACTCACTTCAAATCTTTGGAAGGAATGTATGTACTTGCAAAAGTAAACTTAGAAAAAAAAGTTTATCTATTAAACGCCAAATTTTTCCTCTTTATAACACTATTTCTGATCTAAAAAGTCGATGGATTTTCCTCAAAGTTTATTATGATTCTAGAACAAAATTACTATGGTCATAGTTGTATTTTTCACTTTTTTCTCCTTCAAAAGAATTGTATACTTTCAGTCCCTGGTGGCCTTCCCGAAGATGAAGTCCCAAGTGCTGCTGTGCGACAATCCCTCCACTCCGAAAAGCCCCAGAGATTTCACGGATTCAACTGTGTTTTACATCAATCATGACTTCCATTTGATCAAGGTGGCATTTTCGGAAATAATGAACACGATTGGTCTAAGCGACTTTTCTATACCTCTGCCATTTTCTTGAAACACCAGAATCTTTTGAAAATTAATCTCTCTAGACCTAAACTTCCCTATAAAGTTGATTCAAAACTTGTAAATGTTTCAATAATTTCAAGTTTTTCACTAAATACAAATGTCTTTTGAAGCGTGTACTTTATCCGTCTAAGATTTTGTACGTAAGAAAAAATTTACCATCAAATGTATTCACCGACCACCGACTACCCCCTAAAAATTGATAATATTATCTTTGATAGTTTTCTAGAACATAACCTATTTTCAGAACGGCAAGCCCCAGACTCGTGGAAAAGTGAATCTGATCGGTCGATTGCAGTTGACGATGGAGCCGACCGCGGACAAAGAGCACGAGGAGATCATCGCGCTCAGGGAATTCCGAGTGCAGGAGGCCATCGTTAAGGTAAACAATTTTTCCGATTTTCTAAAAATTGCAGTTTATACCTGCCTCAGTTTCATCGCATTGATCTGTGCTGTAGATATTTTTTATTTATGGATTGTTGAAACATGTGTACGAAAATGTTCAATCTCTATGGCATTATTTCTGAAATTTTAACTAAAATAATTTTTATTGGTATCAGAGAAATACTACCACGAAATCCTAATGCTATTCAGTAATTTTACCTAGGCTTTAATTGCAATTTTAGCCAAAAAAGGAACGACCTAAAAGACCAGTATTGTTTGCAGATCCTGAAAACGCGGAAATCGATAACCTCTGCACAGTTGACGAGCGAGTTGGTCGAGTTGTTGAAGCCGTTCTTCCTGCCGACACGGCACATGATCAAGGAACAGACCGAGTGGCTTATCGAGAATAGGTAAATTTTTAAAATTTATTTCTTACAATTTATTTTTTTCTTTAATTTTCAATAACTCGTTTTTAATTCTATTATTCAGTTTTTAAATTTTGTGTCTTTGTCATGATCGAAGATTGAGATTTTATTCCAAACCATTATTTTTATTGTATTTTGAAACACATTTTCTGTAAAAATTCAGATTTTTAAAAACTTTCTGATGAAGTTTTGATTTTTCAGGTACATCGCCAGAAGAGACGACGATATTAACACTTTCGTCTATCTGACTTGAAAATCCAGATCAGCCCCAGTATCATGAAATGTTGAAATCCAATATATTGCCATAAGCAGGTCAGCCAAAATGAGCATAATCAAAGATGTCAGCAAATTGATCAATCAACTTCTAACCCTTACAAAATTTTCGGTAATCTGAAAAATAATGATATTGGGACATACAGAATGAGTTTAAAAAGATGCAATTTTTATCATTTAACTTTTATGCAAGTATATCTCAAAATCATTACTTATCCAAATTATCAAAAGCGGCAACAACTATATGACGGAGGGCTTAACTAGGGGACATTTCATCATTTAAAAAAAATACTCTTCGTTATCTCATAGCTAAGACCTCCGTCATATAGTAGCTGCCATCGAAAGCTCTACCCTTTCTCATGAAACTTTAAGAAATGCAGAAATTCTCGAAATTTTTATGAATGGAGTTTTTCCTCGATTCAGCTCACCACCCCTCGGGTAGTCCTCTTTCACTTTGTAACGCCTTCAAAAATCGGTGTTTTTTCTTTTTATTTTCAACCCAAATTAACTCAAATGCCTTTGATTTTATACCGCATTCAGAAACATTTCAAAATTCATGCAAATCCGATTTTTCTCAACTTGAAATGTCTCTGAATACGGCATTTGTATGAAGTGTGTATTATACGAATGGAGAAAATATCAGCAAAGTCTTGAAACTTTGTGATAAACATTTTCTGGTGATTTTTTTTTTAATTTTGACGATAAAACATTGTATCTTGAAAAATCGCCAGTTTAGAGCCGAAATTTTTCGTTTTATTGATTTTACCGTATTTTCTCGAATAATGTCACTTTTTATTTGAGGAAATACAGTAGTCCTTTACTTTTCTCTATATTATTTATTTTTATATTCATATCCGAAAATTCTATGTGTTTTGGTGAAACGATTTTTCTAATCGTAAATAAATTGTATTGTGTGTGCAAAAAATAATTAAAATGAGAGAATTAGGGTTTTCTGCCCAAAACTTATATTTTCATTTAAATTCGATACTTTTAAAATGCGAATTCTATCCCAAAGTAATATTTTACGGGAGCCAACTTTGAAAATACTCAGAAATTTGTATAATTCAGCAATTCTGGATATTCCAGAATTTGAAACTTTCCAGAAATTGTCAAGATTAAACATTTCTTCTCGAATTTTCTGAATTTGGAAATTTCCTAGATTTTTAAAAATTTTCCAGAAAATTGCAATTTAGGGATTGTTGTCCGATTGAATGCGCTTGTCGCTGATCGGTCGCGCCCTGCTGAAGCGTCCCGACGGCCAGGCCATTTGGAGAGAAGCGACCGAGAAGAAGCTTCCCGTAGGCGGGCAGCAGTTCAATTTGGGAATTGTAAGTCTTCGTTTTTATAGTTCTGGAAAATTTCTTTTAGAACAAAATTCTATGTATATAATTTGCGAAATTAACACTTTGAAAACTTTAGAACAAAATATTGTTATCCTACAAATTTCTCCTTCTTGAACAGACATCTTCTAGGACAACATTCTAAAAAAATTTCTAGAAGTAAAATCAAACCTAGTATTCATTTGAATGATGATTGGTCAACTAAATCATCGAGCAATTTTTTTTAATTTGAAAAGGAAGAAAACATGCCTTATCGTGAAATGGAAATATCGATTTTTATGCGAAAAGATTGGTGTAAACAATGAAAAATCGCTATCTTCTGGCGTAAAATTCTTAAAATTTCTATTTTTTATTATTTTTGTTTTAACTTTCCCGTTTGCAGAGCAATTTGTATTGGGTTGCCGCTGCATTCGTCTTCGTCGGCTACGTGGCTTTCCAGGGCGAAGTCAATCCGGACTCCAAGTGGGGACGTAAGTGAAATTTTCATTCTTCAGCAAAAAAATCGCTATTTTGAAAATATCCCAGACTGGTTCCTATTTCTATTTCATTATTATGATAGAAATTTTCAATTTTCTGATAAAAATCGGAATTTTCGAAAATATTTCGACCTGTGTTTTCATTTCTATCTGTTAGAGGCTCGCTCTATTCAATTCACTCTCTTTCTCTAATCTCTCACCTTTTTCTCCACTTTCTTTCCTGCCAGTGCCGCCTAACGACACTGCTCATTCCTTCTACATCTTTCCTTACTCTTTATTTATATTGTTCTCTCTCTTCAACCACTGACTACTGGTCATTTAGTCATTCCTTCTTCCTCGACCAGTCAGTTAGTTGACTCTCCTGTTTCCGTCTAGGACGGTCGGTACTAATTTTGTCTATCTATTCTCCTAGATTGTCTAATTCCTTTTCCGTGCTAGACAATAACTGGTGACTGACGGGCACCATTCGGCAAGCACAGCCATCTTTTATCATTATCTTAGAAAATTCGATTTTCAAACCAATAAAGCGACAACGTTCATGTTTTCTTCAAAGTTATCTTTTTAGAAGATACAATTTTTCTAATTTGATATTTTCCAGAAGTTTGCAAAATCGCCTCGGACGATCCGCTTGAGTGGCTGAAGAAGAAAACGGAATGGGGAACGAGCAGAAAGACGCAGCCGGCGACAGAACCGAACCTCGACCAATCTCCCAAGATGCAGTAAATATTTAATTTTTAAAAATCTTTTTACTAGCCTATTTTTAAAAGTGCAACATTTTCGTTAAAAGAATATATTACTGAGTTGTCTCGTAATTCGTGCAAATTTGATGAAAAATTAGATCTTTTTCCTCTCTAAACTAAACAAAGACAAGTGAAATGTATCGGTTTATGTAGGGTAGTAATCATAATTTATTTGTGTGAAAACCTATATCCTCAATATTGGAAAGTCAAGGTTACAAGAATGTCGAAAATGATGAAACACTGCACGAAATTATGCGCAACCCAATATTTTCATTAAAAATTTTAACCTCAAATGAAATAGACATTTCCTATTCTTATATTTTCTTTTCAAATATAAAACACCTTTTTATTTGTAGGTGAAATCGATCATTAAAGAAACGCCCAAAGAGACTGATGGTTTCTATTTCCAACAGACGATGTACAGAATCAAGGATCCCGCCAAGTCGCTAGACTTCTATTGCAATGTTCTGGGAATGAAGTAAGAATTTTTTCCTAAAAAATAAATTTCGGAACATAAAATAATCTGAAAAATATTTTCTGGGTTAAAGTTGCATTATCTTTTCGCTTGGGAATTTCTATAGAAAACTTGAAGGAAAATATCCACTTGGTCAAAATCTTTAAAGAAATATTTTCAAGATAATTTTTCCAGACTTCTTTCTCAACTCGACTTTCCTGCTGGTAAATTCTCGCTTTTCTTCATGGGCTACAAAAATGCCGACGAGATTCCGACGGACGATTTGGAGAAGAGGAGATACGCTCTGTCCACCCTCGCCACTATCGAACTCACTCAGTAAGCGATTATTCTATTTTTAAAATTTATTCTAATTTCTAGTTTTTCAAGTTATCCTTACCCAGTAATATATCGTGTTTTAATTTATATTTAATTAAATTTCAGCAATTGGGGCACTGAAAACGACGCCGACTTCTCGTACCACAACGGCAACAAGGATCCGAGGGGATATGGTAATTTCCTTTTTCTCGAAATTAATTTGTATTGTGTTTGATCATTTGAGTTGTTTTTTTAATAAGTTTCATATTCTACTCCCTAAAAGTTCAACAAGTCTATTGGATGAGAGTAAGAAATTTTCAGGTCACATCGGAATTGTGGTGCCCGACGTTGACGCTGCCTGTGAGAGATTTGAACAATTGGGCGTCAAATTCATCAAACGACCCCAGGACGGAGCCATGAAAGGACTAGCTTTCATTCAGGCAAATAAACAAATCTTGTTTCGAAATTAAAAAAAAAACTACTTTCTACTTTTTACCCATATAATAGTTTTTTTTCTGAAAAATCAAATATCAAGTTATGATTTAAGGATCCTGACGGCTATTGGATCGAGATCTTCAACCCCCGAAACGTCTGTTAAAGGAATCCAGCAGTTTTCATAAACTTGAGTAGTTAGTAGATTTTTAGTGACTGTTATTTTCTTTCATGTTTTGTTACAATTTGTCTTGTTTCTGATATTTTTATATCAGATTTTTGATAAATAAAATTTTCCTAAAAATCTAAGATTTGCTGTCACTTCATACAGTAGAAAATCGCATTTTTGCACCCACCTTTATTTTTTGCTAATTCTAAAAAATCATTCCTTACCCAAGTCATTCTCAACAATCACTCATTTATAAATTTACTAAGCGCGCGATGTTCACGAATTTATTTTCTCGAACTATTTATCTTACTCTTCAATACCTACAACACAGCTATGTCGTTCAATTCGCTTTCAAAAACAAGCGAAAGGCTTAAATCATTCGAAGAAACCTACCAATGACGATGAAAAACAGTTCTATATTCAACATTCGAATCAAAGAATACAGCTTTGCAAATGTGATAACAATAAAGTTTTGTTTTCTTTGAAACGCATCCAATAACAAAAATATTTTGTTCTTGATAAACATGTATAAGTGAAAGTTTTCTTCCGAATGAAGTTCATACAACTCTCCAATCATAAAGAGTAAAGTCTTCTGAATCACACCGCCAAAAATAGGCCTGAACCGGATTACGCCCCTTTTACTGCATGGTCATTTCATACTATAAGCCGAAGGGTTAAAAACCTATTTGTGCCAAGTTCGACGAGTTATTTTGACTCTATAAATTTCCGAGTTCTCGGAAAATTTCGCATTTCTGACAAGAATGTTGCTGTTGATATCGATTCTTGCACTCAATCATTTAGCTATTGGTCAATTATATTATCCGTACAGTTATGGCTCTACACTTGGATATCAGTATCCATATACGGCGACAGGCTATACATACAATCCTAATCTACTTGGATACGGGTACAATTCACTCGGACTAAATTCAGGTAGTATTTGAATTTTTACAAATTATATTTTTTCCAAAATAATATCTTTCTAAAAATTGAATGATTATCTGTACGAATTTTTCAGCATATTTTTTCGCTTTTTCACTTATTTCTGGTGACATAAAAATAACGAATTTAATTTAGATTATCGATTTTTTTTTTTTTAAATTTTAGGTTATGGTCTGAGCTCTTCTTATTACAACCCTTACATTTATCGTAATAATGGGTAGGCTAAGTTTTATCTTCTTCCTGAAATATTCAAGAATTCAGACTTCTCGGTACGGTGGGGAGCGGTTTAGATAATTTGTTGGGAGTTGGATTGAACTATATCGGATAAAATTTTCGGCAATTCGTATTTCCCGTGATTTCGGAATGTTATGAGCTAAAATGTCGTGCGCTATTCTAGTAAATGTCGTGATGACATGGCCTACTTTTTCCACACTATTTTTCCTTACCTTCTCCCTTACCTTGTTATCTATAGCTCACGTCATCACGACATACAAGTTCCCAAATTTTCATTTATATTAGTTTTCGAAATAATAAATAAACTTTACTATTACTTTTTTGCATCGAAAACGCATGTAAAGCAATGCAGAAATTCGAATTCGACGACATTTCTCTTTTAAAAATATATCAACACATGTTCTTTCGAGTATCTTTAACAATAGAAAAAGATATTTATGGTTGTCTAACAAAGAAGAGTCTCTATCGTTTACTTACTTTCTCTCTATGTAGTATGTATTCATCTTCGGAGGTATTTTACGCAAACGTTGTGACTCATCTTTTCCGGATTCCGAAGAACTCCCGCTTGAGAAAGTTTTGGGGTGGAGCACTATATAAAAGGTGACAAAATTTATTTTCAGAAGCATCTCAAATTGCATCGTTCCTTCTTCGGGTTTTCCAAGAAAATATTTTATTCGTATTATTCTTGTTCTTTCTAGGTTTTGAAAAATGTACAGCTTTTTCAAGACATTTCTTATTTATTACAACTAGAACTTCGCCAGAATTCAGAAGCCCCTTGACGACGTCGGTTTCGAATTTTACGATGAAACGATTAGCCGTCCTCGTTCTATGGATTCTTCTTTGCCGTGAAGCCTTATCTTTGAAAATCGGCTCGAAAAATCGAGAGAAGAGAAGCTCGGGCTGCGATTCTCAAGGTAAAAATTTAAAAATTTAATTTTTCCTGTCATTTTTCAAACTAAATCTTTATCATTTTCTCAAGGTTTGAGTTTATTTTCCTTAATTTTCAGGCTGCGGTGGAAACTCGTACTCACTTTCGTATCAGTCTCAGCCGTCCTACAGTTCTGGTTCGCTTATTTCAGGAAGGGACATTTTTCGAAATAAAATTTCAGGCACCACATACACCTACGATCCATGTTGGAGTGCGCCGTATTTCGGCGGTTGCACGTCGTTTTTGCAGGTTATTATTTTTTATTTGTTATAACCTTCGATGATCTGACCATCCTCAGGTCCCCCTCCCGAGTTCCCAATCCCATCAGATTCAGGCTCCATCTGTACAAGTGCAGCCTGTTCAGCCGGTTCGTTACGCAACTATCATATACTTGATATTTTAATTAAAATAAAAATTTTATTTTATTTTTTCCATCTTTCTTTTCTAATTTTACTGTTGCTTGGATTTTTCCATAATCCCAGAATTTTTGAGTTCAGCAAGTCGTCACTCAACCCGCACCCGTCGTTCCCATCCAGACAGTGGTTCAGCAGGTTTAACATCACTTTTAATTGAATGAAAATGATCTGATCATTTATTTCTTTCAAAATTGAAAATTCAGCCAGTTCCCACTATCTCAGTTCCAACCTACCACGTCCAGCAAGTCCCGCAGGTCCAGACAGTCTCTAGGCCTCAAACCCCGATCTTCCAGCAGCAGCCAACCTACCAGAGCTCCAGCTGCAATTGCCAGCAAGTCAACTGCAACCCAGTCGTTCCTCAGACCATGTTAGTTTTATTTCTGAAGATCACATTTGATGATCTCATGAGTAAAACTGAATTCTCTTGGAATGTGAAGAATTCGGGAGCAACTTCACTAAAAAAATTCTGAAAACGAATAAGCAACTATTTTGCTTTGAGTTTTTGTTTACTTTCAAAAATATTCTTTCATAATTTTACGGATAGGATATTACAAATTGCTCTTTGCTATCAAATAACAAAACTGAATGTCAGTCCCGTCACCTGCGTCCAGACGTGCTGCTCAACCCGACAGCTCCAGACACCAGTGAATAATCAGCAGACATTCGTTCCGGCTCCTACCGTTCAACCCTATTCTGTGCTTCAAAGCTCTTATGGTCAGCCTACTCCAATCGTTAACACTCATGTTCAATCTACTCCTGCTCCTCAGCCGGTATGCATGAATGTTCAAAATAACCCGTTCTTACTTCATGAGAAGCTCATGCAACTCCCTCAACTTGACAGAGAAATAATGTTGAGGAAGAATAGAGAAAATCTTCTCTAAATACTATTTTGAGAGGTCCTATATTTATCAGTTCCATTTTCAGAGCTACGCCCTTCCTCCCGCTCCTATTCCATACACTCAGCCACTGAGACCAACGCCGACTCCCACTCCAATTTCACCAGTCCGAACCTACACCGTGTCACAACCTGTTCTTAGCTACGTTCCGCTTCCCTCTCCTGCGCCGATCCCGCTGCCACGTAAGGCGAATTATTTGTTGAAGGAGATTGTCAGAAAAAGAGCTGCGACGAAATTTTGCAATCTGAGTCAAAAATAATGTCTTACATAGCATATGTTGTAACAAACTTTCCAACTCTTTTTCTTCTACGATTATAACTTGAAGAACCTTCTCCCGTCCCAGTCCCAGTTCCTCAGCCAGTGCCCCAATCAGGATACGTCGGATCATCTTTCCCTGCTCCTCAGCAGAACTTCTGGTAATAATTCTCTAGATTTCCCTTATGAAAGAAATTTTGTATCAGATGACGAAATCATTTCAGCTCACATATTCTCCCTCTTATTGCCAACTACCGATTACTTGAGACAAAATGATCAATGATGCACAAATTCTAATATGCAGACTGTGCATTGCGTAATATCAAATAGTCGTCAAAGTCTTTCCTTGAGAACCAATGAAATGTCGTCTATTCGTTTGGAGGCAATGCCATAATTTCCATATATCCAAATTTTCTTCTCTTTTATTTTGACACAAGTAATCGGTCATTGGGAATGCCAATGACGGCTCTCATTTTACCAGTTATTTCGTCATTTTTAAATTGCACTTGTAGTTCCTTCTGAATTCAGGGTCCCCCCGACCTACAGACCAGGACCATCTCCAGTCGCTCAGGTTCAGACTGTTCAAACGATTCCAGCGCCCATCCCTCAGTCGACTCGGACCTTCATTCAGCCCCAAGCCTATGGCAACTCGTACAATGGCGGTCAGGTAGTGTGGAGTAACAATTTGGAGAATATTGAAGGACAAGAACCTTTAAAATACGCATATATTCAGAACTTATAACTAATTCGAGTATTTCTTCTATTTCATGATCCGAAAGATAGTGATTCTATAGGCCCAATTTTTCTAGGTGAGCACATACTCCGGATTCTCCACCGTTCCTACGGTTCAACCAGTAGCTAACCCAGTCATCCAGCAGCAAGCACCAGCCCAGCAATTCGTTGTTCCTCAGGTAGAATTTTGGCAATATATTATCTTGATTTTCTTTGTGATGACCTTAATTTAATTTGGAAGTGTTGGTTACATAATAGAAAATCTCTATGGTGTCTGATTATATCCATCCCATCTTGAGCTTTCAGTTAGAGAGAAAAAATGCACGTTTCATTTACAAACTTGAAGATTTCAAATGGAAGTGGCAAGTCGTAAAAATGATTCAAATTTCAGGAAAAAATACCTCGGAAAATAATCCAAAATCAAAGGATGATTAATTTCAGAACCAGCCCAACTCCTACCAAACCTATCTGCCGGCCCTTCGTCTGGTACGTCGTCGCACGTTCGGTGGTTAATCGGGATTTTGGAAACCTGAGCTCACAGCTGCACTAATTTTGACATGCAAATATTATCACAAATCTCGGATGTTATGACGCATTTTTAGATTTTAGCAATTTTATTCGTCTGCATGCATGTGGGCATGATCAAAATCAAAGAATTGTGTGAACTTTTACGTCATTACATGATTTTTTTCATTCTCTTGCATGTTGTCAAATTTAAATTCTGCAAAAATTTCTCATCCGCATCGCTTGCTCAATTCTTATGTCTTTCATGGAACGTTCAGTTCCACCACAATTTTGTTGATTTATCAGTTTTTACTTTTTACTTCTGTTATGAATAAAAAATTTTCCTGATTTGACAACTTTGAAATAACACTTTTACAACAGGACTTGAAATACACACAATAAGCACTTTTTCGGACTCAATCTTCAACTTATCAAATAGTCTCATTTTTTTTCCTTTTAAGTTTTGTAATTTCAGAATAAGACTTATTTTAACTATGAAAATTTAAGAGCTCGAAAAATCTATCGATCAAAAACAAAAAGTCCACCCTCTTGATGATGCCTGATTCCACCGGTGATCTTCATCCGTATTCAGCGAGTGAAAATAAGAGCAAATGATAAATTTATTGTTAATCAATAAATACTTGAATTTTATTTATCTTATCGACATTTGATATTAAATTCGCAAAGTGAACTTATTATGTCTATATAATATAGCTAGGGACCGCAAACTCTGTCCCCTCGCATTTTTCGCTTTTATTCAAAAAGTAGTCATTTGAAAACTCAACAAATGGGAAGCAAGTACTCTTCAAAGTGGCGATACATAAAAAAGTCGTAAACTGATTTGGTGAACCACCCAATAAAATGGTTCTGTAGCAAAAATCAATATAAAATTCTGGCGTTTGCCAACGTTAATGCCTTTTTGCAAAGCAAAACCGTGTTCATTCTGATGACTACTTTAGGTGGAATTTTTCAATCAAAAATGATTCTTTATTTTGTTTTTCTTCACAGCGACTTGGATTTGTGACGACGTGACATGAAAATAACTTGACTTATTGCTGCCTTTAGATAAGTTGTAATCTCTATTTCTTCCTCAGATGCAAACGACTTTTTGCATCGAAGAAAATGTGCGATATTCGTCTTGCTCTTGCCTTTCACGGAGAGTTGACTAGGTTTATTTTTTCTCTGACTCTTGGAAACCTCTTTCTCTCTTTTTCATTCTCTCACTTTTCCACTCTTCCTCGCTTTTATTCTATTCTTTCTCTCCCCTTTTCTCTTTCTTTCTCTCTAGGGGTTTAGAAAGACGGCGCTTCATCTTCAGAAGGCCGTTGCCGAACTCGGGAGCTTCGTGCCCTTCCCCGTGGACTCCAAATAAGGCATTTCGCTTTTTCTCTAATCTCAACATTCCCGTTATATTTCTCATTTCTTTGCATCTTTTACTCTCTACAAATTTATCACTGTTTATTAGATCTCGCGTTGTCTGCTTCTTTTTCCTTCCATTTTCAAGTGCTATTTCTTTTCGTTATATCTTTTCTCATTATTTTTGTGCTATTTTATTTTTTCTCTGATTCTTTTCCTCTCAAATTGTTGTTCTATTTCGTGTTTCTCTAACTCTCTTTGCCTAACCCAACTTCGTTGTGCATGTGTTCTCGCATATGTTCGCGACGAAGCTCTGATTTGCCCTCAGGCTTCTCCCGATGTGACTCGCATATTTTCGGCTGAATTTTTATTAGAACTTTTGGTCACCTTAAAAATTTTACTTTGAAAATTTTGACCTGTTTTCTCTCGTTTCATACCAGTTTTAATGTAAATGTTAACTTGCCATCTTATCAGGAGAATCAGAATGGGCTTCTTGTAAAAGCCGTACACTTGTAAAATCTATATGACTGTATACAAGGGATAGGGGTAGGGTATGTTTGGTCTCAAAGTGATGAACAGCATGCGCAGAGTATTTCTAGAAAAAAGTTAGCCTACCTAACGAGCTTCTATCCCTATCTCTATTTTGCCAGTGTACAGCTTTTACAAGAAGCCTCAGGATGAAATTGAAATTTTGACTGAATTTAGTCAAATCTAAAATTAAAACGAAGTTTCTTAAAGTTAGGTAAAGTTCTACAATTTTAGTCGTAAAGCTAAGTGTGTCTAGACCATGAATATAGACTTGTGGTGAATTATCTATTTTCTTCTGATGCTGATGATGTTTTCTCCTCTCGATTCGGAAATATCCGCCCGGACGCAATGAGGCGGCAATGCAATGCGCGCGCGCGAATTGTTTACGTTGTTGTTCAATGAAAAGTTGGATGATGGCAAGAGAAAAGGGCAGCCGAAAAACTAGGGCTTTTAAGCCTGAATTCAATTGCTCTCACATGTTCGCGCAACGTTGTTCATGCTTTTCGAAGAATGTTGTGAGCGAAAATTGATGTGAATGTGTAAATCTCTTCAAAAGTCATATTTTTCATGAACCACAACAGTCTCTTCAGGAACAACTTTTTCTTTCATGCGAATTTTGAGATTTTAAAAAATCTTCCTCTGTCCAGTATTATTTTCTATGTATGCAAATTCTCCATCTTTCAATATCTTTATTTTTCTTTAAAAAGGATATCTTCACGCTATGTCATATATCAGAAATGGATACTCATTTCATTGCACATTTCTTTCATCGATACACTCTTCAAGAGAAGCATTTTTAAAGGAGCACTAATTGAGCATGCTTTCCTTACTTTACGTTTCAGAAATTCACAGGACATTTTTCCTATTTTCAATATCTCTGATCTTATTATTTGGATATTCGCCTATGCTTCAGCCAGTTTTCATCCTAAAGTTAGTTTGTATCGAGTATTACGCTAAGATTCAATAGCAGGCCTAATTCATTTTATTTCAAATCACTTCCCATTTGAACTTCCTTGAAACTTATCCAAAACATGCTACAAGGTGAAGATGTGACTTGTATGACAAATTTAGCTGTCCGCTACTCTCCAACATCGAATGCAAAATAGCGAGCTTTTCTATGCACTTCGCATCCATCATCAGTTCTCTTCTTCTATATCTTTTTCTTTGCATCTTTTCCGCTCTCTTCAATTTCTTCGATCTCTCATTCTCTCTTCCTTTCACCGATTTTTGCCGTAGGCTAAAAGTGAGCTTCAGAATTATTGAGAGAGAAAGCGAAGATTAAAATTTAGATTTGTATTTTTTAAATTTAATTCTGATTCAAATTTTTAATTTTCCTAAAAACTTTAGTTCAAATAGGATTCTATAAAATTTTGCTTACAAGTTAAATTTAAATTGGACTAAATTGGCGCTTAAATTCTGAAGTAGTAAAAGAAAATAGATTGATCTAAAATTAAAAGAAGCAAAATCTTCAAAAAGCCATTTTCCATGCCTCAATTCGCTTCAGACCTATTTCATTTACTCTCCATCTCTAACCCTCTCCTATTTCATTACTCTTTCTCAGTCCATTTAAATTTTACGCTTCTCATTTTTCATCATCTTTATTTGATTCGGTGTACATTTTCTCTTAGCATTTGTTTTACTAATTTTATTTTCTTAGAATTTTATATCAGTGAGCCGGAAAACATGAATATTTTCAGAAAATGAGCATATTTTATGCGCTTTCCGCATTATTTCTAGGTTTATTCTCCTTTCTAGAATGAGTTTCATTTTAGATTAAGATAAAGAATGATGCTGTTTGTTTATCGAAAATTTGAAATTAAATCTCAAATTTTGAACCCAACTAAAAATTCTCGAAAATCGGATTTTTATGATCATTTTAAAGGCTATCATATCATGTGCTTGTTTCAATTTTAAGATATAAATTGATTCTGAAATTCCTTTTAAAATCACATTTTCCTGCTTCGATAATTACTCTGCTTCTTTTCGTCGCAAAATCTCTTCATTCTCATTATCTTTTTTTTTCTCAATCCTCTTGAATAGCGCTTTTTCCGCATGTTATTCGACCAAAAATTCTCGCTTTTCTCCCTCTCTCTCTCAAAAATCCACTCCATA
Organism: Diploscapter pachys; assembly: GCA_002287525.1. Taxonomy (NCBI): domain Eukaryota; kingdom Metazoa; phylum Nematoda; class Chromadorea; order Rhabditida; family Rhabditidae; genus Diploscapter; species Diploscapter pachys. The sequence continues at coordinate 57,238 of LIAE01007181.1, forward strand.
ATTAGGAAAATTCCGAACGAATTTAACGCTTGCGGATGGATGCCAGTAAATATTTTCCGAATTTACATTTTTGGATTCATCATCATTATTTTGGAAATTATTCATCATGTATGTTTCAAAAAGTTCTATGAAAATCCATACTTTCACTCATTTGTTATATCGTAAATTATCATCTTGTATGCTTGAGAAATTAATGAAAATAATGCATTATTGTCCGAACTATTCTCAGAATATGAAGATTAGTAAATGAAAAAGATTACTTTTTTTTAATTTTAAATCAAAACGTTCAGCTCTTTGACTTGCAACATTTTGCATTCTTTTCGTCTCTTTCTTTGGGACTCTCTATAGGCTTTTATAGTCCATTTGCGCTCTTCTTTGCATACATTCAAGGAAGAGAGAGAGCGAGAAAATAATTCGTTTATGGAAGAGTTTTTTCTTTTCTCTCTTCCTTTTTCATTATCTCTCATTTTTGAAAAAGCTTCGCGCAGAGCTTCAGCTTCAGAAAGGTGCAAAAGGACATATCACACAGAAATTGGAGAGGGAAAGATTTAGAGATAAAGAGCAAGGCTAGAGGAAAAAAGATATAAAAAATGATAGCGAGAGAAAGGGATGTTTTGGTTTTGCCAGAGGACGTGAAACGGAGGTCTCAAAGAGATGTTTCCTGGCTTGTTTAGATATCGATAAATCGGAATTTCTTCGAGTAGAGTCTCCACTCTCCGCCCTTGCAAAAATGCGTTTTTGGTATAAGCGTGATAGTTTTAAACAGGAAATTTGCGAAGGAAGTACTCTAAAAACCCAATATGTCTCAAATAGCACCATCTAGTTCGACGATAAACCTGATGAAATGGTCCTGTGCAAAAAATCAGATTAAAAAATACCCGCGTACAAGCATAAATTCGTTTGCGAAAATGCGTTCATTTTGGTGACGGATTTTTACGATTTTTCGGTCAGTAAATTTTTTATTTTTTCTTCACACAAGTCTTATTTACAGCCCAATTTACCTTTCTGTTAAAAAATAATTTCGAAACGTGCTTTCGCATATTCGCTTGTTTACAATTCGCTTTATTTAGCATAATACTATTCAGTTTTAATTTAGATAAGTTTCATTATTTTTGGCTCTTAATAGTTTTTTTTACATACCATTGAGGCGAAATTATTCTTTTAACTTTTATATGTTTACAAAACTATGATAATCCTATTGATTTGCAAACTCTATGAATTGGTTTCAATTGCTGCAAGATATTTTCCATACTGAAAATTTGAGTTCGGCATCTTTTTTCATTGAAATGCTATCATGCAAATTCATTAAATCGACGATATTTCTTCCAGTTGTTTATTCTTGCATTAGTTCGTGAAAATGTAAATTCTCCCGAAAAAGCCTATTCAAACGAGAAGTTGCAAGTCTTCTTCCAAAGTAGATCGAACTCATTGGGGGATAATGAGCACTGCTCCACTGGAGCCGACCCCGTTGGCGCCTCTAAAAGAATTTGCGAAATAGCGCCGAATAAACAGAGCGAACAGAGAAAAGCTAGAGAGAATTTAAGGGAGACCGGGGAAATAGCGGGTGAATTTGGGAGAATTAAAGGAGAGATGTGCCCCTCCGACGACGAGTCCATGAGCATCCATTTTTAGTGTCACAATACGAGTTAGTCGGGGCGAGCAACTCATCCTTTGTTAGCGCAGAACAACTTTTCGCGAGTTCTATGGATTTTTTTTTTCAGAAAATATATCATTTGACCCTTTTAATAGGTTATGAAAATTCAAAATTTGTATGTAAAAATACGTAAATTTTTGAATTATCAAAGGATTTAATCTTTTTTTTTATCCATGAGCATCCATTTTTAGTGGCAAGACAACTTTCCACAAATTATAGATTTCTGTGTTATTGGTTTTTTTAATATTGATGAGAAAAGCTAGTGAATTCAATCATTAAAGTTAAGATTTTTCACATCGATTTATCATTTGTGAAATTTGAAATCTATTCAATTTGTTTTAATGCCCAATAGTCTTGATATTTCATCAGCATTTGAAAATGGATATCCTTTCATACAGTATTGACGATTAGCTGATGCTAAAGATTGAAATTGTCATTGCCAATGATCGATAACTTGAGACGAAATAAGTGGTGCATGAATTCGAGAATATACATAATGTGCATTGCGTATTTACAAATAGTCGTCTACTTCGTTCCTTGAACATGATAGTAGCGTAAAGTCTATTGCAAACTACACGTTAATTATGGCTACATCAAAAGTCTGTGTCATTTATTTCATCTCAAGTAATCAGTCTTTGACAATATCGTCATTTTTGAAACTTAACTTTCAAGATATATTGTTTGCATGCATCGAGTTTAAACTTCTCTTGTAATTCAGTTTAACTCATTGTAATATTTTTATTTATAATTCACCCAAAATTTATATGCGAGACATAACATCGAAGTTTTGAAGCGTGAGTTATTATTTTGGTCAAAAAAGACCACTTATCGAATATTTATTCCAATAATTTAAAAGTTGAAATTACTTTAAACATTTTCCATCTCTTCATAAAAATCTTTTGCATTTGATATTTTTAACACTCCTTAGGTTCTGCTTATTTCTTGCAGTTCACGAGTTCACACTCCTCATATTTCTTGATGAGGTTGTGGCAGCTCTTCGAGCGAAGTTTCAGCCGTTTTTATCGTTACTCGGGATGCGCGTGTGAAAGAGTAACGTATTTCTGTTGGCAAACACTTGCAAAAAGGAATAGCCTAAAGCGTGAGAGATCGAGAAAATTAAAGATACGCTGAGAAGCCAGAAAATCAACAGAGATAGCTTAGAATCGAGATAAAAAAGATGGAAAATGAACAAAAACGGAAAAGCACCCTAAGGGGGAGTTGGAAAAAAGAGGCGAGAGAGGCTCTTTTGCTAGGCCCCACCCACCAATTCGCCTTTTTTCTCGTTGTCCCTCCTTCTCTAGGCCTAATGTCTAGCAATTCTGGCAATTCTTTGGGTCCCCTCATCCCACTTTCACTGATCATCATCGCTTCACACACACACACACACGGGTCGTATTCTCACTTATTCATCATTGTCCTAATCACTAATCATTATTTTGTGCCCTATTGTTGCAAGGAAGAAACATTACCATTGACTCCCGTCCATTATTGACCAATTAAAATGCACGTACGGTATTTGCAGCACCAACACCAAGGCACCGTTCAACTCTTGCTCATGCCCTTGTCGACGGGCGCGTCGCTTAAAAGCAGTAAATGGTAAGAAGTTTCTTTTTAAATTCCCAAAGATTGGTAGATTTGGATAAGTTTCAAAATTCTTAGCGTTGGAAAGCGGCAACGTTACGCAATTTTGGAGATTTCTTTGGGAATTTTCGACAAAAATACGAACTCGCCTAACTAACTCAAGGCATTAAATAGTTTTTCTTCGCAAAAAAGAAACTCCAACAAATTGTGCAGCATATTTTCAAAATTCTTCTGTTTTGCTCAAAATTCAATGTTTATTTTGCTTGAAGAGACTCATTGTATATTTTACGCCTCCGTCCCGTCGATTTTACGCACTTTTCCGTGTTGCGGCTGCCCGTCGCCGGGGAGGCAGCCTTCTCCAAAAATTCATTAGTGCGAGCGCGCGCCCGTCCAGGTTTCTCGCAGAGAGCTCTCTAATTTTCCCCCCTCTTTTCGGCATCAAAATGAAAATGTCGCTTTAATCACACATACATTTCAATGTAAAATGCCACACAAAATGCATGGAGACCAATTCTCATTGTTTTAGTAGAAAAAAGAGTTCAAAATTGCCGAAAGCTCAAGTCGCAGATTATTTTTGCCAAAAATTCAGGGTCGATGACGACACAGAATCAGAATGCGAGGCAGTTCCTTTACCGATTCAAACATTTCTTTGGAGGCAGACAAAGTAGGTTTTAAAATTTGTACAAATTTTTCTTTGTTCACGAATTTTTAATGAGCTGTCTAGATATTCATCATAAAAAAAATTCAAGAATATTCTTTCAGCCCGTTCCTCGGCGCCAAAATAGGCAAACTTCATGAAGCCTCTTGCGTGGTAAGTCCTTATTCGAACCCTTTTACACCAAGACTAAGAGCTTGTTTTTAATCTCAGATTTCCGGATCTCGTTTTTTCTTGATGAAGGATTCGATATATGAAAACTTCCTCATTTTGCTTCAAAACATTACCTTATACGCATTTCTGCTAACTAGTTATAACGATGCTCAGAATGCATAACCTTCGGGGTGTTTAGTTTTATAGTTGCCACGAGTTTCAGGTTTTTTCAATGAATCAAAAGTATTTCAAAATTTTAAGTTTATCAATTTTTCTCTTATATTATCGCTATGGAAAGAGTTTGGATTATTACACTATATGAAATTTCTCTTTATAAGCAATATTTTGAAACCTACATACATATAGTTTTAAAATTTGCCTTTTGAACATCTCGTGATTTTCAAAGTTCGAATAAATTCACTAAAGCGACAAAAATCTGCGGAATGCGCACGTCTTCTGGTGCACACAAAATGGCGTATGCCTCGTTTTCCATTTTCTTTTATTTTCAGCCTCAGGGCTGTTTCAGGTCTCGTTTTTGTCGACGAGCATTTTTCGCACTTTTCCGCTTCAATAAACTGAAAATTGGACGACTATTTTGTGGATTTGTTCCTTTTTCGCGCAACGGGGATATTTTTCTTACTTCTTATTACTCCCTATTTTTCACACGTTTCAGGGAATCGTTATCTTGCTCACAGAAGATTTGAAATGAGTACGTTTACGTGTGCCGTACTTTTTATAGGCAAAAAAACTGAAATATCCTGAAAGAATTTTTAGAAAATTAAAACTAAAACACCCTATCTTCCAACTTTATGATTCCGCTACGTGCATCTTCCACGTATCGTACTTTTTATCCAAATATTCCTCAATATCTAATATCTTTACATATTTTCCCTTCTTACCCACTCTTCTTGGCTTTTTGAGTTGGTGTGGCCTATGCTATGTGGCTCTCGGCATTCTTTGGAATAATTCACCACTCCGAGCCCTTGTCTCATTTGTGACAAGCTCAGTTTTCTGACAGCATATAAGACTATAGAAGGGAAGTTGTGAATTATCACAGATGGGTTGTAGCTTCTATGTTTCATAATGTGGTTAGGGTTTTCGGACTTTACCAACCCTCAAATATTCCTTTCTGAATTTCAATCCCACATGATATAAAATTTCTTGAATATCCTAAATTCTTGTTTTGTTGAGTCTTCAACATTCATAATGAAAAGAATGCTTTTTGAACTTTGAAAGATATTCTAAACAGTTTTGAAGGGCTATCTTTCATAATAGAGTAGAGATTTTTTTTCCTAAATAGGAAAGTTGTCAAAAAAATGCGAGGGGAAGTCGATAAGCGTTTTTGTTGCCGACGCGTCGCGCTTTGAAATGGCAACTCTTCAAAATTGCACAGCGGGGGTCCAGTCGATGATGAAACATCGCATATTTTGGATGTTTTGGAGGGATATTTGATATTTTGAACTTTTATCTGCCTTTCTTGCTTCTTTACATTTTTATTTCATAAGGAAACCTTTTTAGGGTTCCGTGGAATTTCGGAACGAGAGTAGGCTCATTTGAAAGAACATAAAATTCTGAGTCAATTCATGTAGCTTTTCCAACAAAAACGAATATCCGCAGCAGGTGGCTAATTTATAAAACCGATTTCTTTGCATCGAAAAATGCACGTTTGCTAATTTCTACACTGTCCTTTGTACTACAGAGCTTGTTAGAAAATAGGGACTTTTTGCCATTTCTCATTTTTGGTGAAAAAAGTTGCATGAATCGACTCAGAATTTTATGCTCTCTCAAATGAGCCTACTCTCGTTCCGAAATTCCACGGGACTCTAAAAAGGTTCCCTTGTCACACTGAGAGGAGCGAACCCGCGAAGCACCCCGGAGTGGCGCGCGCCACTCCGGGGTGCATCCGGGGTGCATCCGTGGTGCGTCCGAGGTGCGTCCGTGGTGCGTCCGGGGTGCGTCCGGGGTGCTAGCCCCTCTCCGGGGTGTGTCCGGGGTGCGTCCGTGGTGCGTCGGGGGCGCTTCGGGGGTGCTAGCCTCTCCGGGGTGCGTCAGGGGTGCTTCGAGGGTGCTAGCCCCTCTCCGGGGTGCGTCCGGGGTGCTTCGCGGGTTCGCTCCTCTCAGTGGCAGTATGAATTTTTACATTCTTCAGAAAAGGGTAATTGAACTAATCAAAGAAAATAAACAAAGTTCATGGAAACAAAACCGATAGGTTTCAGGGAGCATCGAGCTAATCATTAAGATAGGAATTTTTAGTCTATGCATCGAGTTTTAGCTAGAAATATCTTTAAATTCTCGATCTTCATTTTTTGAATTTCCAATTTTTCCAAGCGATGTTCAGATTCCTCTATGAAAAATGCGCGAGGATGAAAGCGCGAATCAAAACAACAAAAATGAGCTCGGGAAAAGGCGTTCGTCTTATTTTTCGGATTCTGAAGGAGGAAAAATCAAGCGCAAAAATGCGAACGACTAAAATAAAAGAAAATGGGCAAAATAACTGCGAAGCTGCGCATATATTTTCACCATCTTTAAAATTGCAATTATCTGAGCCGTTTCTCTTCGGCGCTGCGCTAATGCGACGAACAAATATTTTCCAAGCCAAGTAGCGTGTGCGATTTGCATAATAATGCACATAGTGAGGAGGAAAGGGTGCTCTCTCAGAACCCGAAAGCAATAAAAAGTCGGATAGAACAAATCTACTTGCCGGAGACGAGGCCACACCATTAACATCAGAGCAGGCTATCTAGTGGGCCACCTCGAGAGGCAAACAACCGTGAGAGCGCTTTTATCTGGCATCCAATTTGGTGTAGTAGTGGTAGTGTGTTGAGTTGAGATTTTCATTTATTTTGCCTAAGAACAAGAGTCAAATTTTTGCTAAAATCATTTCTGTGAATTTTAGCTCAAAAATCTTGAGATAAAGTTCGATTTTTTGCAGGAAAATTGCGATTCGTCAAGTTCTCTTGGGCAGGCGTGAAAACATTTCAATTTTGATGTGCCATATGATGCAATTGTTGAGGGTTATGAAACGCGCTCACAAGCCGATGCGTTAGATTTGTGAGGCAAAAGCGATGCTTTATGCTCCCCTAAAGGACTATTAGAAGGAGAAAGGAAGAAAGATCCATCAGAAATTGGATGAAGCTGAAAATCCCCTATTTTCAAATGATGATGTGTAGTTTCGAGGAAGTGAGGGTGGCTATTAAAAATTCGGGAATACCTGGAAATCTTAACGTCAGATGAGTTGAAATGAAATCCGAATAAAGACAAACGATTAAGTACAACTGTTCTTCTGTCATGATAACTCCATTGTCATGGATTCTCTCACTTCAAGAATTTCTCTTCATTTCTTTCAATTGTTCAGCCTGATCGTCTGAGCAAAAATTAATCATCTAATTTCCTTTGTAAAAGCCCTAAACCGTCCTTTATAAACCCCGATATTGTTAGCAATATTGGGGTAGCCTGGCCAACCATCAACTTATTCCATGCAATAAATACCTGTGCATAAAACTTCAACCTAAACCACACCCCAATATAGTTTAGAAAAGTTAGAAATACATTCTTGATTTTCTTCTTTTCTAAACACTTCCAGTAGAGTTGAATGATTTTTTGTATTTTGTAACTTACATAAAAAATCAGCAACATTAAATAGAAGTACTACGATAAAAACATGATCTCCTGCTTTATACCCCCAAAATCTAGAGGAAAAATTTCAGACCTTCGAGCGCGTCGTCGTTCAGAACATCCTTCATGGCTTGTCCCCATCGCTCTCAGATGCGATCGGTTCCATCAGTCGATGGAGACTCATTCGAGCTTCGTTGCCTCATGTCATTCAGGTCGCTTTTTCTTCTGAATTAGTCAATAAACGACGATCTTTCAGTGCTGTGGAAGTCTACTGGCTGCAAACGCTGATCAGAAGGCGTTGTCACCCTCTCTGACGAAGATCCTATACATTCTCCATTGGATGCTACTTGATTCAGCAGCGGAATGCACTGAAACGACTAGTAACACGAAGGTAAAATACGTTTTAGATTATTTCATGAGTTTTGAGATTATTCGATAGCTTTTCGATCATTGCGTTAATAACAACCATGATTTCCTTTTATCGTAATCTCATAGATGGAAAAATTTACTGCTAAATCTTGCTTTCGTCCAAAGAAAGTTTGTGGGAAAACGTCGTTACAAATTTTTATCGGTCATTTCAAAATACCATATCTCAGGATGAAGTGCAGCCTCGCACGCAAGGACTGTTTTCCATCTCTGCGATTCAACTGTTCGTCTACTTGATCGCTCCCTTGGCTGATGTGATTACCGAGCAAGATGTGACTGGGAACATCCGGCTTGAATCTGGATTGAAGATATGGCAGGCGATTTGGCAGGTATGTTATCATTCCTTTTTGCATATTAATTTTATTTTATTCTCAGTACCGTCAGCCCGACGTATGGTGCTTCTCTGCCCCAGTGAAACAGCGTAGAGACGAACTGCCGATTGTAACCTTCGTTCGAAAGAACACCGTATCACAGAGTCCTCCGAATCAGGTAAAATTGCTATTTGTTGTTAAAGATGATCTTTCGAAAAATTTAACATTCATCCTCCTTCGTGCCCATTCTTAATCGTTTTTGAAACATATCCATTTTCAGGGGATTTACCTCGGTGCTGACGATAAGCCTCGTCGTCCCTCTGTTGTTCCGCCTCCAAAACCACCAAGAAGCGATGCAGCGGTCCTAAATGAGAAACGACGAATGGAGGAAGAAGCGAAAAAGGCAACGGAAAGTGTTCAGAAAGTAAATTTTATCATTTGTGGAGTTAGTTTTACAAGAGTTAACAAAACCGAAATTAATTTGCAATTGTTTCATGTGGTTTAGGAAACCTTTGAAACGCAAATACGAAGAAATTTCATTTCTAAAATAACATCTGCCAATTAGCTACATACAATATTTGCCAAATAATGTGCTGGAAACTCGATTTACTCTGAAATTTGTTAAAAATAACTCACAAGAATCTTAACTTTCAGCAGAAACCATCCGAGTTGCTGATCGACGTCGGTCAAGCGTCTCAACTATCCACTCGTCCACATCCTCACCCTGGTACGAGCATTGTGCGTAGTGTGTCCGATTACAAAGCAGCCTCTGCAGCGGCCGAAATCAAGGCGAACATCACGAAGAGCAGCACTGCGAATGCATTCGACATCTCACCGACCTCGGATTTTTCCATCAAAATGCTCGGCGAGGATGTCGTCCACCTGTCATCCGAAGAGACGAGCAGTCTGTCCAGGGTCTTCGCCAATTCTTCTACAGCACCACTGGTATAAAATTTATTCATCATTTGTTCAGAGAATTTGTATAAATGGAAAACATGCAAACAGTTAAATTAACGTAAAATAGCGAAAGACAAAATTTATGGATCATTTTAAAACAGTAGTTTTTTTTTTCAAATCTTCCATGGAGATAATTATTTTTAGGTCCAACTTAACGACATCTGCTCTGGCATCTCTTTGGACGACGACAGTGGAAGTCAGAAATCGACAACTTCAGCTACAGGCCAGAAGCCCGTTGCGACTGTTCACCCCTATACTCAGCCTCCGTCTACTCAAATTCCACCTCCAGTCCCAAATGCTGCTCCGCCTTTGGTCCTGACAAGAGCCTCGACAATGGAGGATACAATGTCGTCCAGCAGCCAGCAGACGATGATACCTTCGAAAGGGTCCATCAAAGGCGCGCCTCCAAGAGGCCAAACTGAAACACGAAGCAATTGGAGCGGTGCTCGAGACAAGCTGACTGAAGCCAGCACTGAAGATGAACTAGAAGAACACTCCGCTGGAGACCCCACAATCGCAAGTTATCTGGATGTGGCTGTCATCAGAGCCCTGCTCATCACGCACTGGGCTGAGCAAGGAGTCTACTGGGCACTACGATACCTTCTGAACCGGCTAGAAGAAATCCAGATATACGTGAGTCTTTATCAAGGAGCTGCTCGACAGAGGAGTAATTCTCTTCCAAGTGGCACGAGACGGCCATCAGTCGCTGTGAGCATTGACGTCGCCTACCAGAATCCGACCTGGGAGGACTTCAAAATCGACTCTGATAGGGAGGACGAGGACAAGACGAAGCTACATGTTGCCTTCAATGACTCGAATAGGAGAAAGTCCACCGACAACGCGCTTGTGCCAATCAAGAAAACTTCTGAAACAAGAAGGAGCAGTCTGAACCTCTTGGCGAAACGAGAACGAAATCGAAGTGACCCATCCATTAACAATTCCATCGAAGGCTTGTCGATTCGTGAAGATACGACTGGGTCAATGAGCAACTTATCTGCTAAGTCTGCTGATAAACCCGTTCCTCCTCCGAAGTCTTCTTCGATCTATTACCCCGAAGCAATTGGATCTTCTAATTTCATCGAAAAGAATGGGAAGATCAGCTTGACAGTCATCGTCCAAACCATCAACCAGTTGATGGACCGCTGCACCGGTGTCAGACTTTGTGAATTAGCTCTGAACATCGCTGACACCTTGCTGCGAACTCCCGTCGATCAAAGCGAGTTGTTCTTCAATCAAATCACGATCATGATCTTCAAAATCTACCTTTGTCTTGGATGTCCACATGGTTGCAACGAGGGAGTCAAGAGTCAGCAGGCTGATTTCCTCAGGTTGAAGGCGAAAGCTTTGTTGGCGAATCTCGAAAGGTTGGAGCAAGAGAAGTTCAAGAAGATCCTTACTGACTACGTCGAGGAGTTCGGCTGTCAGCAAGTCCTCGATCTGCTCCACTCAATCACCGCGTTCTGCAGGACGGAGTTCTCTCAATCCGAAATGTATCAACGAAGATCATCCGAGTCCAGAATGCCGTCGTATCGAAACAAATTCAACGAGAAGGAGAAGGGCATTGAAGGGAGAATCATAAACGCTACCAGTAAGCCACTCGTCACTAAACTTGCAGCGATTGGGGACCAACTCGTACTGCCGGAGAACATGGTATAGCCTTGAATGACGTACTGAAAATGAGTTTTATTTTCAGAGTCTCCTCCAAGACGTCCGAATGTTCATCAACTTCCTACAGGAGCAGCATGGAAATCCGTTTAGAAGAGTGGGTCTCAGCGCGTTGCTTGACGCCGTAGACAAGTCGCCAAATGCAAATAGGTCAGTTTCAGAAGAGAAATCTACTAAAACTTTGGGACTAAAATTTAGTACGTTTCTAATAATTGTTCATCAAAAAACTTTGCAAAAATTACTACTTCTTCGGTGTATTTGCTTCAACTAGTTGAAAATATAGCTTCTGTATCACTATGGTCTCGCAATATTATCTTCTCTACTATCTCCGGCAATCGTAGTTGGGCGTGCTTTTCAGCGTTCGTTTCGATCTCTCCAATCTGCCTTCGCATCGGTCTCGTCAATTGTTGTCTCATTCGACTTCAGCTTTGTCAGCATTACCTCCGACTCATCGCCCACTTACTCGGCATCGACAGACTGTCGTCTCGGTGCCTCAGGCACTTCCACCGCTTCATTTAAACGTACCACATATTTCATACGAAAAGGAGTAGGGCCTTTTTTCTTCAGACTGATGCCACACCTGCATGTGGATACATTTATTGCAAGTAGTATGCAACAACATTGCATGATAGATATTCAACCTTCTCTCTCAGTTGTTGTGACACCTCATCTATCCAAAAGATAATGGACAACCTAAGTTTATTGGTTAATCATCCCAATAACTCTCTAAAAATTGCAAGTTATGGAAACTTTTCAGTGATCCCAGCAGAAAGGATGACGGAAGTGGAGCGAACAGTCCTTCGAGTTTGCAGCCTCCAAGTGGCAAATCTGATCAAGCATCGTTGAGAAGAGGACTTTTCAAGAAAAAGGAAAAGGTAGGCAGATAATTACTTTAAAAATCTAAAAATATGCAACAAATACTTAAGGGAATTGATTGCCCTGATATTGTCGATGACCGATGACTTGAGATAAAATAAAAGATAAGAAAATTGGATGCATGGAAATTAGCGCGTTGTTTGCAAACAAGTAGACGATAATTCATTGATTCTTAAGAAATAGTTTTGACGACTATTTGTAAATACGCAATGCACACTTTGCATATTCAAATTTGTGCATCGTTTATTCTATCTAAAGTAATCGGTCATTGGCAATACAAGTTATCGTCGCTTCCACTAAGTAATCTTTATGTGAAAACAATTCTAATAAGAACATTTGAACTCCAGAGCGGTGGCAACGACGAATCCGAAGGGGACTCCTCTCCCTCTACTCCTCGTACCGTTTCTTCGATGGATGACAACGCATCTCCACTCATTCCATCTTCCGCATTGAAAAAGAAAAGTGCTCCAAAGTTGCACTTCGCGTTTAGCCTCCTGAAAACGGCCCGCCTCGACCAGGGAGAAGACGATCTCTCCGACTCGGAGTGTGCGGACGAGTTCAACGACTCCGACTTTTTCTCTGGAAAACGCTCCATCGGAAGTATCTCTGCTGGGGGCAAGATCAGAGGACCGGTTGATCGTGAGTTTTTGCTTCGTTCAAATAAATATTTTTCGGATATATATTTTATTTCAAGTAAAAATCTCAAATGTTTTATAAGAAATATTATTTCTATTGCTTCGGTGATAGTCTTAGATAGCATTATAATTTTTTTTAAATATCGTTAATCATGAATAATGAGATGTTCCATTTCAGGCAATGGAACAATCCGCATCTGGGGTGGAATTGTGCCCCCGCCACAGTGCCTATCGGTCAACGGTATCTTCGAAGGAGCCAAGCGATTCGCCTTTCTGCTGGAAACGACAAAACCTGGCACCTTCCCCGATCCTCCACTCATTGCCGCTTTACTGCATTTGAAGTCGCCAGTGCTGTCGAGAGCAGCCCTTCTTCTGGAGTGTGCTCACTTCGTCTCGAGATGCAATCGAGGTCAATGGCCAGAGTGGATTAGGTCGTCGAACCACAGGACGCTGTCGCTTGGAGGACCACTGGCTAATCGAGGTATAGAAGTTTGAAACTAGTAATTCTTTGGAAGCGTTTCATAAATATAATTATCAAGACGAAGAGGAAACTTTTCATTTACTACTTTTGCTTCTTTGAGCTTATTTTTCAATTCATCATATCTTAGCTTATTTATCAAAGTTATGATTTCAGGCACTCCATCCGCAACTCGGAGAATGCACTCCCTGCAAAGACAAGCTGGAAGATACTTCTACCAATGGGCCTGCCATATCGGAGAACAACTTGCGAAGATCTTGGAAATCGAGGATGAGAAAGACAGGAGGGACGCGAAGATCGAAGACACTATGGAGGACTTTTTCGATGATGGTGAAAATTTCCTTGATACGTGTTCAGAGAACTTTCTAAATAATTCAAGATGAAAGAGAACTTTCGATTACTTGGCTAAATTGATTTTTGTGATGGATAAAATTAAAGCACGTTTTATTTGTGAAATTCAGCGATCGTCAACAACGAGACATCCGAAAGATGCCCACCAGCGTTGCAGCTTCTTGCTCTACTTCTGCTTCAAGAGATCACCGCGTTCTTGCGAGAAACGTTCAAGACAATACCCCGTTCGAAGACTCCAAAGGTATTAACACTCTTTAAAAGATGCGTAAATACCTCGAAAATTGAGGTCGGCGGTGCATCTTCTGGTTGGGACAAGCTGCTATCTCATCGAAGATGGTCCATTCTTTCGAATACCTTCAACCCTCAACAAACTGGATCCATGAACAGCATCACGGACATCAATTCTTCGATTCATTGTGAGTTTAAATAACTTTTAATCTATTGAAAAATTTATTATAAAGGAAACAAATGTTTCAAATTTTTGAAGATATAATATTCTTCTCGTTGCAATAATTCGCTGAATTGTAAAGTTCCGATTAAAAAGTGATTTAGTGAACGACAAAGAGCGTCGAATCTCGTTATCAACTGCCGAAGAAGACTCACCTCGTGGCTCGAAAGATAACATCGAAGATACCACCGACAAGAAAGGCAAGATTTCTTTTAAAAATACATTTTCTTTCATTTTTTTTCGCTTTTTTGCTCTGAAGGCTTTCTAACATCGGGAAATCTATCGTTGAATTGCAAAATTGAAGAGAAATCATCGTCATTTTTACAATTCAACGAAACGCAGCTTCTGTAAATAGAATATCGCTTTTTTCTATCGCTATTTAAAATGCGCTATTTTATGAGTACTTTGAACAAACGATAAGATTATTGTATTCTTGAAATCCCTCTAGATAGAATTTGAATTGAAGTGAGCAATGATATATCAGATTTAAGTTAACGTATACCTATCCCGGGACTATGTACATTTGAGTAAAATCTAACTATTCTGAATTGACGGTGCTACACTTAACGTTCTCGAAGATACAGCTATTCATCGCAAATTTTATTGAAATTATGATCTTTCTTGAAACATAATCGGCAAATCATGCCAAAACGTAGCACCATCAATGGAGTTGGACACATTCAGAATAGGAGGGTTGAAAATCGTAACTTTATCACAGACAGTAAGAGAAATCAAAATTTCATCATCAATGTTTGATACTTGAAAATATAAAACTCATATCATCACGAAATCTAGACGATTTTCAAGCTTCCCTCAATATTCGCCGCGTTTGCAATTCTTCCCCTTCTTGACCCCTGTCCTGCATTTCAGCATTGACGGCGTCGTCCTCGGCACGTCCTCCATCGCTCTCGGTCCGACTCCTCTCCCGACAGTCGACCCACGACGACTCCTGCTCAGGGCACGGATCCACGAAATCGACCAACTACGTGCCAATCCCACCTGAGCCTCCAGGTTTCATTCACCTTGCAAATATGAATAATGCTTTCATCGTAAAGACGAAGATGTGAAATGTCGTGAAGAGTTGATTTGTAAGATTTATCTGAGAGATAAATGTAAGTTTCAAAATTTTTCTTGAGCGAAGAACAGAAAATAAGGTAATGTGTTTTTGGTCAGTCCTACAAGTGTACAAATGAACTCATCAGGGACTTGCTTACTTTCAGAGTGACTTTAAGTAGGGAAAAATCTTTCATTTTCGTGTGAAATTGCAGTGAACTTGATCACAGAATGAGTGGTTTACTAGAATTTTGTGTGCCGTTTTCTACAAAAATCTGAAAGTGGGTTCATGAAATGTGCAAGGAACGTGAAAATTACCTCTTGCTGAGATGAAACGACTTTTTATTGTTATCCGCTGAATTCAGTTAATCCTGTAAAATTCATCGGGGTAAATGTTTAGAGAGTAAATTTAAACAATTTTCAGGAAGACGTGTGGCAACTGGACGACAGAGACTTCTGAAAAGAGGAGCGCCAATGGGCCAGCAACCCTCTTTGGAGTCTTCTCATAAGCGACGGTCGTTCAAGTAAGTGAACTATCGAGGGTTGAAATTTTGAATTAATAACTATGCAGATTGCATATTGAAATTGTTCTCAACTAGTCTGCTATGAGATATTTCGAAACATGTACAAAATCTATATGCAAAAGTAAACGATCTCCCGAATATTTTTGAATCATGAAATCATGATGCCTAACGATGAATAGGTCACTATTTTCAAATATGATACTTTCATTGCTTTGATGCATAACAAATTTTACTCCATCTAGATATTACAGCCGATCCTTCAAGTGAGTTGCATTATCAAAGAATGCAAAAATGTAATCTTATCATAAAACTGGCATGGGAACGACTAATTGATCATGCGATTTTTATTTTCTATTTACAATAATTCATATAACTCAAAAATGTAAGCTATAATTGTATTTTCAGAATGCGCAAGGCCTCGAAAGCACCTCACAACGAAGAGGAGAAAGAATCTGATGGAGGTATCTTTAAACGTCTTTCCAAAATTTAATCTTGAGAAAAAATTTTAAAAGTAAAAAATACCGAAAAAAAATCTTCAAATCGTAAGGTAGCGGTCAATCGGGTATGTTGTTGGTGACGTCGACTCTGAAGCGGGTCGCGTCGTTCCGCAACCTCGCCTCGGAGTCGGCCCCGCCGAGCATTCGCGGCCTGCCTGCGGTCTCAGCGGCGCCCTCTCTACTGGCCGCCTTCCACTCGATCGTTCTGCCCGATTTGGCAGGCGTTCTCCTAAATATCAATGAGCCATACTCTGAGAGCCACCCAGGTCTAAAATCGAGTAGCAAATCTTCCCCCAAAATGGTGTATTCGTGGTTTAAAAATTGTGCGCCCAAACCCCATTTTGTAATGCGGTCATCCCTTCCTTGAGAATTTCCCCATAATAATAGGCCTTAGGTAGTTTCACGCAATACCCTTAGAGAGTTCATCCGTTGATTCGTTGAATTTTGAGGGATCAAATCTGATATACCAAAGTCGTTGTGATTTGACCAAATAGTCCTTCAAAATTTGAAACAATCCCAGATGTTCATTGAACTCCTCATTTCAGGACCTCAAGCGCTTGCTTCGAGGGATTCTCTCAAGCCTGACGAAGTTATAGCGTCGTCGCCTACTGAGCCGAGCCATCCGGTAAGGAAGATCTAAAGCCTAGCCATTTTCAGTGAAGTTCACCAGTTTTTCTTCTTTCTCAATCTGTTTCTCTTCTGAAAAAAAAACTTATTAGTTTTTTACCTTCATCTTTCCAGAGCAATCCCAATTCCATGCATGGATCCGGCTATGCTAAAGAGCAGCAACAGATCATCAAGAACGCGATCGACGAAGAAGAACAGCACATGATGACTAACTTCCCGTGGATTAAGGTCAAATTCCCTGGAAGTTCGATTTTATTGATTATTTTGCAGATCATCATCAAAGTGGCGAATTCGTTCGACTTTGAGTGTACACATGAGGGGGTATGTTCGACACGATGTTTTGTGAGGGTTGGAAGACAGTGTACGAGACTGACTGAAGCTCTATGCTCTCTTTATGGGGAAAAGTAAGATAATCCTAATTTCTATATCATAATGCTAAAATGATGAAATATTAGCTGAGTTGGATACTTGGATTTTACGGAGAATAATTGAATTACTTTCAGAAAGTCGAAGAAGCGCGTCGACAAGCGACGACTTTTGCTGGAAAAGTGGAACAACAAACAACAGGAACTCAGAAGGGTAAAACATCAAAAATAATTTTATTAGTTTCCGAAAGAAAAGAAAATCTACTATGCTAAAAACATTACAGCCTTCACAACAACCACCTGCAAATAAAGTACGGGTAAAACGGGCGTAGTTGCTGCATTTCAATTTTTGCAAACGTTTTTAAAATTGAAGAGTCATTTTATAAGCCCAGGAAGTTTTGCATTTTTAAAATTTCGAAGAATCACGTAGGACCAATATTCCTTTTGAGAATTCAAAAATGGTTTGAATTTTTTGATACTTTTTAATATTGCAAAATTTCTTGGAATCGTTCCAAAATTTACGAGTTTTTGAACGAATTATTGTCACGCATGCACAAAGTAACTCTTGAAGATTAAATACCGTCTAATTCTAATATCTCTAATATTCTTCCTAATTTTTTATTATAGTTACTAAAATCTTGCAAAGATTTTGTTATGGCCAACAGTCTAAACTTAACATATCACGTCTTAATCGACATTAGCCTCTCTAAAATTAGCAATTAGCGAGTGATAAATTATTACGATCACTAGCGTCACAAAACGTGTGAAATGGTAACAATATCGTGAATAGAATGTAACGTATTTTAATGCAATTCTGCGTATATTCGGGTCATAACAACATAGACCTGTCTTTACCTTTAAAATATTTTGAGGAATGTAAAGATAAGTCTATGTTACTATTACTCTGAATATACGCACTAGTTTGAGCTCGAGTAAATAAAAGATACATTGACTTGGAAATCAAGAGCTCATTATTTTGTGATTTTATTGATCATGCAAATATTTCAAATATCGGATAAAGCCACTAAAACCATAAAATTCGAGCTCCAACAGGCTAAATTCTTAAACCTACATCGACAAAATGTAACATGTCGAGAGTATTCACAGTTAGAGATTTTAACAAGTTTTCAAATAATCAAGTTTGATATTAGGCACTTTCGCTTCTGCACAAAACAACAATTTTTCAAATTCCAAAATATTCAATTTAGTCGGTCCACGCTCGTCAGTCCGCTGTCGTTCCACGTCGTGAGAGCGCTCTGATTGGTCATCCTGAAGGAACGAGCAAGGCGATTAAAGTAATCAACTAATTAGTTATTTGGCTCAATTTGACTCCAATTACCCCAATTTTAGGCCCTTCTAATGGAGAAAATGCAAATAGAGAAGCAAAAGGAGGAACGCGAACGCGAAGAGTCGATTCTGAAGAAGCAAAGCGTTGAGCAAGAACATTTCTCGGAAGCAAGTCTTGAGCAAGAGCCCGTCGATATCAATCGACCTATGCTGGATTATATCCGAACCTTGGTAAAATACCATATCTTTGGATAAGAGTATGTATCAAATAGTCTGAAATAATGAAAATTTCTTTAGATGTTTAGTACGATCTTATCCGATTTCAAGCTTTCATGTGATTGTTTTTTCAGGTCCTCAACCTGGTTCACGCACCTCTATCCTCAGCTCTGAAGTGCGCACTTCTCCTGAACACCGAACAATTCAAGTCGATGATCAACGTCTCCTGGCGATTACTGCTGCATGAAGATCCGCACGTAGTTTTGAGTGCTGGTAATTTTTCGTCATCTCCAAAATTGAACTTCATGGCAAATTTCAGCATCAATGTTCATCGTGACCTGTGTACGCCGATCTGAGGATGCAATTGGAGTGATGAAAGAAGCTCTGACGTCGAAAAACCCTACTGAAAGGACCGAAGCTATTCAGAGGTACTTTTAGATAAGTTTCAAATTCATCGAAAACATTCGATGAGCATCAACACATGTTTCTCGCGTATGCATTTCACCTTTAATGACAAAACTCCTACATCTTTATTAGGTTCTACGCTCTCTGGCGTAACCGCTACCATGTATGGTTGAAAATGGAAGACGGCGCTCAAGCAGTTTTCCGCGTACCTCCACCAGGCATCGATTTCACTCTGCCTTCTCCGCCAATTGGGCAAAGTCAAGTGCCCATCGTTGATCCGCCTTGGATGCCTCACCTCAAGACGAAGATCGAGGAATTATCGTTGAAGGAAGAGGAACACGCAACGGTAAAAAGCTCGATCATTGTTTTAGGAAAAATGAAGCAATTTCAGTCCCAAACGATCATGACGATGACTCGAACAAGAAGAAAGCAGAAACAGGAAATGGTCAAGCGAGCTGTAAGAGAAGCAGAGGAACGTCAATGTGAACAGAGACAACTGTATCGACTGAGAAGTGCTCCGATAATGCAGCACGCAGCCTACGAACCTGCATTGTTCCACCACACTCAGGAAACTGGGGAAGGTAAAAATCATATTTAGATAACTTTATTATCAGAGACAGGTATTCACAAATTTCACAAATAACTTTACCAATTTCTTTCTGATGATACATGGAATAAATGCGAAACTTATGCATCGCATTATGCTTCAACGATATCTCGATAATATCCATTTTAGAATCCGAAACCGCTCATCACGCATCTCGTCACGTGATGCCTGTAGCGCAGCCTCTGTTTCCTTCATCCATTCTGACAGTCGTTCCATTGATCATCGAAATGCTGGACGATCCTCAGGTCGACAAACATGGAGTTTCTGGTAGGGAAATCTCTTTCGTGTAAACAATCAACCGACGTTCAATTATTCCATGTTGAACAGCGAAGAAGTCAATTTTGGATGAAACTTATGAAAGAATAAATTTCAGTCGGCGACGTCGCGAAGAAGATCATCTGGACTTGCATCGTCGAAGACACTGGGCTCTTCCTGAGACACTTCCTGGAGAAACTCACGAACCGAGAACGACAAGTAAACCTTTCGAAAAAATAGTCATATTTTCATTCGCCATAATCATTTGCTTCCGCAGCTTCGCTTTTCATCATAAGATTTTCAATTTGCAATAACAATTTGCTTACATTTCTCACTCACGTACACGAGATTCTTACAGGTCCTGACAACCGAGTTCCGGCCTACAGAACAATACGTAAGTTTGCACTCACATATAAAGATCACAAAGTTGCATGGTTGTGTGTACACAAAATAACATGAGATCTAGCTATCTTTTTCTACAAAATAAGATTCAACTTTAAGGATGATACTAACGAATCCTTCGAAAATGATAGTTGGCGAATGTTGCAATCAAAGAATTTAGGAAATTCTAATGTCTCAACTCCACAAGCTGATTTTACGATTCAACCCGCTACCATCTCAAACTGCTCATACTCTGCTGAATTACCTGGTAGAAAATCAATCAAATTTCCGGGGAAAAACAATAAGGTTTTCAGTTCGGCTTTGTGATGCACTATGTTAGAGCTCAATGTGAGGGAGCAGAGAAAGCACTTGGGCTGGCTCTATCTCTGGCTTGGATCTTGTGTCCGATCATCCCCGGGCTCTATTTCAAAGATCTGAAGCAGACGCTGAAGAAGGAGCAGTGCGATCAGGCTCTGATGATCACAGCGAATGTTCCCTCGGCGAAGAAGATCATCGTTCATGGACCAGATCACGGAATGGGGGGAATTCCAAGCCAATTCCCCGTTCACGAAGACACCCAATTCCAACAAATTCTGACTGACAGCTTGGAGTTCTTCAACATCGACGAGAACGAGGTTAACAACTACTTCCTGACGGATACGAAGACAGGAATGATCCATCTGCCGAGTTCCTACGTTCGCGATTTCTACTTCTTCCATCGTTCGTTCTACCCCCAATTAACGCTGACTAAGCTGCCCGTTGAAGAGGCTCACCTGAAGATGCGCCAAACTGCGTTCGCTCAGAGATTCATCGAAGTTGGCAAAGTCCTTCTGACACACAACATCCTCAAGTACAGCCCCGCCAACGTGATTGCTCAGCGCGTCTTCTTCCTGCACGACGAGCTGACGCATCTTCCCTCATTCCCAAGGAAGAGTCTCGAAACTTGCTTCGGGATGCACCACGGTCCGATGGGAGAGCAACTGAAGGCCATGGAAGCGATGCACAAATTCACTTGGGCCAAGCTGATGGCTGACATGTTCGAGAAGATGGAGAACGCGTTCATGTTCGCCGATTTACATCTGTTCATCAACGTAATCAATGGAATCATGATCATGCACTGTGAAGATCTGCTGATATTACGAAGATGTGCAGCCACCTACATTTCAATTTCAATGCATTTCAACACCCTATTCGCAAGTCAGGGATTCTTCCTCATCATGCCGACACTTCTGAGATGCTACAGCCAGCGCCAAACGAACCGGGTCTTCTGTGGAGTTGTCGAATTCCTCTGCCGTCAATTCTACACCCTCCATCGGAAACCGTTCATCCTGCAGATGTGCGGGAGCATCGCGAACATCATCGACTACAACAGCAGCGACTTCGAAATTAATCCAATGCGAGTCAAGGCGAAGTACTGGTTCCACTTGCTGAAGAGAATGGAAGAACCGCAGTCTGACATTGACGAATTTGACATTCTTGGATTGGTTCCCTATGAAAAGCCGCTCAAAGCGTTGGATCTTTGCTACAAGGACGATCCGAATACTTTCTGCGTTCTAACGGACGCTCTAGCTTCCTGCATCTGCGTGTGCGCCTTTGCTCCGGAAAGCAGGCGAAGCCATCATATGCTGCTCGTTATGCAAGCCCTACTACCGCATGTGATGCGAAAGATGGAAGAAGACACAGTAACCCAGAAAAATTCCCCAATGCAGGTCAAGCACGAAATCGCCGAGTGGACGACTTTATGTGTCGAAATGAAAGCTCTCATCAACAGCTGTGATATCCTGGCTCGTGGTCCACAACGTACATTCGATCTGGTTGGTAGTGTAGCTGAACGAGGGAAGTCCTTCGTCGCCGACTCCCCACAATTCTTCGATCCTCCAACCAACAATGAAGACGAAAACATGCGACCTTACCACCTAAAGGAGAAACGATCCACTGTCTGGGCGTCTGGAGGAGGAGGTAGCGAAGCGACTGATCAAGACGAGCTTCAGAAAGAACTCTATCGAAGACCTCGAGACACTCTCCTCTGCCTCGCAGCCCAGTTCATCGAAACTGCGTCGCCTCGACTGAAAGAGCTGACGAAGTTGAGTGCAACTGCTGAACACGTGAAGATACCCGACGTTCTCGACCATAAGTGCCATGTCCGACTTGGAGAAATCGCCTTGTCCCTACTGAAGATAGCTCCATACGATCTGTGCACGATGTCCTGTCCAGGACTGCAAAAGTATTTCACCGTCGTCTTGCCAGTCACCGATTGGTCGATCGAGTCAAATCGCTCTGCACTGAACATCATTTTGAGAAGGCTTGACAAGACCATAGCGAAAATTGCAAAGCGGCAGAGCATCAGGTAAAATCTGTAGAAATGTAAAGAAAAGCCATGTCAACTTTCAGAAGACGAGTCACTTGGGGGGCGTTGGCAGCTTGGGTCAACGGTATTTGTGACACATTGAACGCCTTCCCTTACATAGCTCATCTACATCCACTAAAGACGATGACGCAGCTGTGTCTGAGAATTATGGTAACCTGTCATATTGCATAGAAATTTTTTTGAAAAATTATGAAGTGAAGGACTATGTATAATGTTAAAAGATTCTTTGAGTGTATCAATGAAAAGTTGGAATTGAAACCTAATAATTTATCTTTCTTTTGCATCCACACATTTCCAGAAACAATCTATTATAAAAAAGAAAGAAAAACAATAAATTATCAAGTATTTTGAAACCTATGATTTAAAGTATATTTCAGGTTGGAGATCCCTGTCAAGAAGATGGCGCTCCTGTAGCGCTGCTTCATCCAACAACGGTATTGCATCCAGTAACTCCGCCTCTCGTCTTCAACAATGCTGTCCTTCGACTGACGACCATTCTGATGCAAGCCCTCGGACAATTCGCATTTTCTCTGGAATTCATCACCAGTTCTGAGGGAATGGGCGTTTCCGCTGAACGTCTTGAGGCTGTTCTTTGCCACCTTCTGATTCCTTTGTTCTTGAGAATCCAACGACATACGAAGGAATCGTCGGTTTTTCAATCAAAGGACTTGGCCCACTGCCTGACTTTAATGCATAATGCCATTTCTCCACCCCTCGGCAAACAGTCAGTTGCGCCTCTCATCAGCACGTCCACATTGGCGACGACGTTCATCCGAGGAGCCCAGACTCACGACATAACCGGTCGACAAGGCTCCGTTTCCGTTACCGACCGAGGCCATTCTGCCACCGTCTCCACGCATCGAATCGTCCGAGAGTCTGTCTGCCAATCCATTTATCTCGGCCTCAAGGTGATGATGTTGTGCTTCGGGAAATTGCTGACGCCTATGTGGCCGAAAGTGGCGAGAATCGTCCGAGATCTCCTAGCAAAGAAGCCAGGCGGTCCATCTGCGAGCGGCTTCGTCGATTTCCTGCTGCACTCCAAT